>NW_023609539.1:0-18810 GCF_013339725.1 Rhipicephalus microplus | reverse complement strand
GCTTTGAAGATATATTCTGATGGTGGTGAGAGTAGAGCAGGACTGTCTCCGTGCGCAATTGGCTAGCGCGATTGGCTGTTAACCGAAAGGTTGGAGGTACGAGCCCACCCGGTGGTGGTGCGGCGCTTTTTTTTCTTTGTGCTGATAGCTTTGAAGATATATTCTGATGGTGGTGAAAGTGGAGCACGACTGTCTCCGTGGCGCAATGGCTAGCGCGATCGGCTGTTACCGAAAGGTTGGAGTTTCGAGCCCACCCGGTGGTGGTGCGGCGCTTTTTTTCTTTGGGCTGATAGCTTGAAGATATGTTCTGATGGTGGTGAGAGTAGAGCAGGACTGTCTCCGTGGCGCAATCGGCTAGCGTGATCGGCTGTTAACCGAAAGGTTGGAGTTTCGAGCCCACCCGGTGGTGGTGCGGCGCTTTTTTTTCTTTCGGCTGATAGCTTTGAAGATATATTCTGATGGTGGTGAGAGTAGAGCAGGACTGTCTGCGTGGCGCAATTGGCTAGGGCGATCGGCTGTTACCCGAAAGGTTGGAGTTTCGAGCCCTCCCGGGAGTGGTGTGTTGCTCTTTTCTTTGCGCTGATAGCTTTGAATATATGTTCTGATGGTGGTGAAAGTGGAGCACGACTGTCTCCGTGGCGAAATTGGCTAGCGCGCTCGGCTGTTAACCGAAAGTTGGAGGTTCGAGCCCACCCGTTGGTGGTGCGGCGCTTTTTTTTCTTTGGGCTGATAGTTTTGTAGATATGTTCTAATGGTGGTGAGAGTGGAGCAGGACTGTCTCCGTGGCGCAATTGGCTAGCGTGATCGGCTGTTAACCGAAAGGTTGGAGTTTCGAGCCCACCCGGTGGTGGTGCGGCGCTTTTTTTTCTTTCGGCTGATAGCTTTGAAGATATATTCTGATGGTAGTGAGAGTGGAGCAGGACTGTCTGCGTGGCGCAATTGGCTAGGGCGATCGGCTGTTACCCGAAAGGTTGGAGTTTCGAGCCCTCCCGGGAGTGGTGTGTTGCTTTTTTCTTTGCGCTGATAGCTTTGAAGATACGTTCTGATGGTGGTGAGTATGGAGCACGACTGTCTCCGTGGCGCAATTGGCTAGCGCGATCGGCTGTTAACCGAAAGGTTGGAGGTTCGAGCCCACCCGGTGGTGGTGCGGTGCTTTTTTTTCTTTGAGCTGATAGCTTTGAAGATATGTTCTGATGGTGGTGAGAGTGAGCAAGACTGTCTCCTTGGCGCAATTGACTAGCGCGATCGGCTGTTACCAAAAAGTTGGAGTTTCGAGCCCTCCCGGAAGTGGTGTGTTGCTTTTTTCTTTGCGCTGATAGCTTTGATTAAATGTTCTGATGGTGGTGAGTGTAGAGCACGACTGTCTCCGTGGCGCAATTGGCTAGCGCGATCGGCTGTTAATCGAAAGGGTGAGTTTCGAGCCCACCCGGTGGTGGTGCGGCGCTTTTTTTCTTTGGGCTGATAGCTTTGTAGATATGTTCTGATGGTGGTGAGAGTGGAGCAGGACTCTCTCCGTGGCGCAATCAGCTAGCGCGATCGGCTGTTAACCGAAAGGTTGGAGGTTTGAGCCCTCCCGGGAGTGGTGTGTTGCTTTTTTCTTTGCGCTGATAGCTTTGAAGATATGTTCTGATGGTGGTGAGAGTGGAGCAGGACTGTCTTCGTGGCGCAATTGGCTAGCGCGATCGGCTGTTAACCGAAAGGTTTGAGTTTCGAGCCCACCCGTTGGGGGTGCAGCGCTTTTTTTCCTTTGGGCTGATAGTTTTGAAGATATGTTCTGGTGGTGGTGAGAGTGGAGCAGGACTGTCTTCGTGGCGCAATTGGCTAGCGCGATCGGCTGTTAACCGAAAGGTTGGAGGTTTGAGCCTTCCCGGGAGTGGTGTGTTGCTCTTTTCTTTGCGCTGATAGCTTTGAAGATATGTTCTGATGGTGGTGAAAGTGGAGCACGACTGTCTCCGTTGCGCAATTGGCAAGCGCGATCGGCTGTTAACCAAAATGTTGGAGGTTCGAGCCCACCCAGGGGTAGTGCGGCGCTTTTATTTTCTTTGGGCTGATAGCTCTGAAAAAATGTTCTGACGGTGGTGAGAGTGGAGCACGACTGTCTCCGTGGCGCAAATGGCTAACGCGATCGGCTGTTAACCGAAAGGTTGGAGGTTCGAGCCCACCCGGTGGTGGTGCGGCGCGTTTTTTCTTTGGGCTGATAGCTTTGAAGATATGTTCTGATGGTGGTGAGAGTGGAGGAGGACTGTCTCAGTGGCGCACTTGGCTATAGCGATGGGCCGTTAACCGAAAAGTTGGAGGTTCGAGCCCTGCCGGGAATGGTGTGTTGCTTTTTTCTTTGCGCTGACAGCTTTGAAGATATGTTCTGATGGTGGTGAGAGTAGAGCAAGACTGTCTCCGTGGCGAAATTCACTAGCTGAATCGGCTCTTAACCGAAATGTTGGAGGTTCGAGCCCACCCGGTGGTGGTGCGGCGCTTTTTTTTCTTTGGGCTGATAGTTTTGTAGATATGTTCTAATGGTGGTGAGAGTGGAGCAGGACTGTCTCCGTGGCGCAATTGGCTAGCGTGATCTGCTGTTAACCGAAAGGTTGGAGTTTCGAGCCCACCCGGTGGTGGTGCGGCGCTTTTTTTCTTTCGGCTGATAGCTTTGAAGATATATTCTGATGGTAGTGAGAGTGGAGCAGGACTGTCTGCGTGGCGCAATTGGCTAGGGCGATTGGCTGTTACCCGAAAGGTTGGAGTTTCGAGCCCTCCCGGGAGTGGTGTGTTGCTTTTTTCTTTGCGCTGATAGCTTTGAAGATACGTTCTGATGGTGGTGAGTGTGGAGCACGACTGTCTCCGTGGCGCAATTGGCTAGCGCGATCGGCTGTTAACCGAAGGTTGGAGGTTCGAGCCCACCCGGTGGTGTGCGGCGCTTTTTTTTCTTTGTGCTGATAGCTTTGAAGATATGTTCTGATGGTGGTGAGAGTGGAGCAGGACTGTCTCCGTGGCGCAATTGGCTAGCGCGATCGGCTGTTAACCGAAAGGTTGGAGGTTCGAAGCCCACCCGTGGTGGTAGTGGCGCTTTTTTTTCTTTGGGCTGAATAGCTTTGAAGATATGTTCTGATGGTGGTGAGAGTGGAGCAGGACTGTCTCCGTGGCGCAATTGGCTAGCGCGATCGGCTGTTAACCGAAAAGTTGGAGTTTCGAGCCCTCCCGGTGGTGTGTGCTGCGCTTTTTTTTTGGGCTGATAGCTTTGAAGATATGTTCTGATGGTGGTGAGAGTAGGAGCAGGACTGTCTCCGTGGCGCAATTGGCTAGCGCGATCGGCTGTTAACCGAAAGGTCGGAGGTTCGACGCCAACCGTGGTGGTGTGGCGTTTTTTTCTTTGGGCTGATAGCTTTGAAGATATGTTTCTGATGGTGGTGAGAGTGGAGCAGGACTGTCTCCGTGGCGCAATTGGCTAGCGCGATCGGCTGTTAACCGAAAGGTTGGAGTTTCGAGCCCATCCCGGTGGTGTTGCGGAGCTTTTTTTCTTTGGCTATAGCTTTGAAGATATGTTCTGATTGTGGTGAGAGTGGAGCAGGACTGTCTCCGTGGCGCAATTGGCTAGCGCGATCGGCTGTTTAACCGAAAAGTTGGAGTTTCGAGCCCTCCCGGGAGTGGTGATGTTGCTTTTTTTCTTTGGGCTGATAGCTTGTGAAGATATGTTTCTGATGGTGGTGAGAGTGGAGCAGGACTGTCTCCGTGGCGCAATTGGCTAGGCGCGACTCGGCTGTTACCGAAAGTTGGAGGTTCGAGCCCACCCTGTGGTGGTGCGGGGCGCTTTCTTTGGGCTGATAGCTTTGAAGAGATAGTTCTGATGGTGGTGAGAGTGAGGAGCAGGACTGTCTCCCGTGGCGCAATTGGCTAGCGCGATCGCTGTTAGACCGAAAGGTTGTGAGGTTCGAGCCCACCCGTGTGGTGGCGTGTGCTTTTTTTCTTTGCGCTGATAGCTTTGAAGATATGTTCTGATGGTGGTGAGAGTGGAGCAGGACTGTCTCCGTGGCGCAATTGGCTAGCGCGATCGGCTGTTAACCGAAAGGTTGGAGTTCGAGCCCCCCGGTGGTGGTGCGGCTGCTTTTTTTCTTTGCGCTGATAGCTTTGAAGATAATGTTCTGATGGTGGTGAGAGTGGAGCAAGACTGCTTCCCGTGGCGCAATTGGGCTAGCGCGATCGGCTGTTACCGAAAGGTTGGAGTTCGAGCCCACCCGGTGGTGTGTGCGGCTTTTTTTTCTTTTGGCTGATAGCTTTGAAGATATGTTCTGATGGTGGTGAGAGTGGAGCAGGACTGTCTCCGTGGCGCACATTGGCTAGCGCGATCGGCTGTTAACCGAAAGGTTGGAGTTCGAGCCCACCCGGTGGTGGTGCTGGCGCTTTTTTTCTTTGGGCTGATAGCTTTGAAGATATGTTCTGATGGTGGTGAGAGTGGAGCACGACTGTCTCCGTGGCGCAATTGGCTAGCGCGATCGGCTGTTAAACCGAAAGGTGGAGGTTCGAGCCCACCCGGTGGTGGTTTGCGGCGCTTTTTTTTCTTTGGGCTGATAGCTTTGAAGATATGTTCTGAGGGTGGTGAGAGTGGAGCACGGACTGTCTCCGTGGCGAAATTGGCTAGCGCGATCAGGCTGTTAGCCGAAAGGTTGGAGGTTCGAGCCCACCCGATGGTGGTGTGCGGCGCTTTTTTTTCTGTGCGCTGATAGCTTTGAAGATATGTTCTGATGGTGGTGAGAGTGGAGCAGACTGTCTCCGTGGCCGCACTCGGCTAGCGCGATCGGCTGTTAACCGAAAGTTGGAGGTTCGAGCCCACCGGTGGTGGTGTCGGCGCTTTTTGTTTTGCGCTGATAGCTTTGAAGATATGTCTGATGGTGGTGAGAGTGGAGCACGACTGTCTCCGTGGCGCAATTGGCTAGCGCGATCGGCTGTTAACCGAAAGGTTGGAGGTTCGAGCCCACCCGGTGGTGGTGCGGCGCTTTTTTTTCTTTGGGCTGATAGCTTTGAAGATATGTTCTGATGGTGGTGAGAGTGGAGCAGGACTGTCTCCGTGGCGCAATTGGCTAGCGCGATCGGCTGTTAACCGAAAGTGGAGGTTCGAGCCCACCCGGTTGGTGGTGCGGCGCTTTTTTTCTTTGCGCTGATAGCTTTGAAGATATGTTCTGATGGTGGTGAGAGTGGAGCACGACTGTCTCCGTGGCGCAATTGGCTAGCGCGATCGGCTGTTAACCGAAAGGTTGGAGGTTCGAGCCCACCCGGTGGTGGTGCGGTGCTTTTTTTTCTTTGGGCTGATAGCTTTGAAGATATGTTCTGATGGTGGTGAGAGTGGAGCAAGACTGTCTCCGTGGCGCAATTGGCTAGCGCGATCGGCTGTTAACCGAAAGGTTGGAGGTTCGAGCCCACCCGGAAGTGGTGTGTTGCTTTTTTCTTTGCGCTGATAGCTTTGAAGATATGTTCTGATGGTGGTGAGAGTGGAGCAGGACTGTCTCCGTGGCGCAATGGCTAGCGCGATCGGCTGTTAACCGAAAGGTTGGAGGTTCGAGCCCACCGGTGAGTGGGTGGCGCTTTTTTTTCTTTGGGCTGATAGCTTTGAAGATATGTTCTGATGGTGGTGAGAGTGGAGCAGGACTGTCTCCGTGGCGCAATTGGCTAGCGCGATCGGCTGTTAACCGAAAGGTTGGAGGTTCGAGCCCACCCGGTGGTGGTGCGGCGCTTTTTTTCTTTGGGCTGATAGCTTTGAAGATATGTTCTGATGGTGGTGAGAGTGGAGCAGGACTGTCTCCGTGGCGCAATTGGCTAGCGCGATCGGCTGTTAACCGAAAGGTTGGAGGTTCGAGCCCACCCGGTGGTGGTGCGGCGCTTTTTTTCTTTGCGGTGATAGCTTTGAAGATTATGTTCTGATGGTTGTTGAGAGTGGAGCAGGCCTGTCTCCTGGCGCAATTGGCTTAGCGGCCCGATCGGCTGTTAACCGAAAGGTTGGAGGTTCGAGCCCACCCGGTGGTTGTGCGGCGCTTTTCTTTCTTGGGGCTGTAAGCTCTGAAGATATGTTCTGGCTGGTGGTGAGAGTGGAGCAGGACGGTCCTCCTTGGCGCAATTGGCTAGCGCTGATCGGCTGTTAACCGAAACTTGGAGGTTCGAGCCCCACCCGGTGGTGGTTGCCCGGCGCTTTTTTTTTTCTTTGGGCTTATAGCTTTTTGAAGATATGTTCTAATTGTGGTGAGAGTGAGCAGGACTGTTCTCCAGTGGCGCAATTGGCCTAGCACGATTCGGCTGTTAACCGATAAAGTTCGGAGGTTCGGGAGCCCTACCCGGTGAGTGGTAGTATTGTCGCTTTTTTATCTTTGCGCTGATAGCTTTGAAGATATTGCCGCGCGCTTGATCTGCCAGCGCAAAAGAGGCAGACGAAGTGGCAGTTCCCCTCGTGCCATTGTTCTGTTTTTGGCTGCGCTGAGCCGACCGCTCTTCGGACTTTTGTGAGGACGCCTTAAAAACGTCTCCTGTCTCTTTAACGTGACATTTTAATGGTGGAGGTGCTGGGTAACCTCACCTATGCAACAGACTCCTTCTAGCAGCCGGAACGTGACCCAAAACCCAGAGCTTACGCCGGTACACCGTTTCAGTCGGAGGATTCGAGGACTGTCCCCCGAGTTTGTGCCTCACAGTACAAGTACGTCGACTGGTATGGAGAATACTGTTGCTGTCACCGCTTCCCCTACCGCTGGAGCCGCCGCTGCTCCAACCGCTGCACCCGCAGCTGCACCCACTCATTACACGCTACAAAAACCACGTGTTCCGAGTCCCTTTCGTGGTGGCCTCTATGAAGATGTGGAAGATTGGCTGGCTGAGTACGAGTACGTAGCGGATTTCAACGGGTGGGACGAAGTAGCGAAGCTCAAGAATGTGTACTTTAGTCTTCTGGATGGTGCTCGCACATGGTTCCAGAACCGCAAGGGCCTCCTAACGTCGTGGCATGAGTTCTGTCACAGGCTCCGCGAAACGTACTCGAGTCTCGATCGTCGAGAGCGCGCTGAAAGGGCCCTCCAGTCCCGCATGCAGATGCCTAATGAAGGTGTGGCTACATACGTGGAGGATATGGTTCATCTGTTCACTCGCGCCGATCCAACCATGCCGGAAGACAAGAAGCTGCGACACTTGATGCGAGGTGTGAAAGAGCAGCTCTTCGCTGGACTCATTCGTAGTCCGCCTAGAACGGTCGCGGAGTTCCTCACTGAAGCCGTCGCCATGGAAAAGGCGCTGCAGCAGCGGAACCAGTACGATCGGCAAGTGAATGCTACCTATACCACCGGGCTAGGCTCGTTCCCGACCGACGTGGGAGCGCTTCGCGAGCTGATACGTTCGGTTGTTCGCGACGAGCTACAACAGCTGCAACAGCTGAACCAGGCGCAGCAGCAGCCTTCCACGAATTGCATCGCCACCATCATACGTGACGAAGTTCAGCATGCGCTCGGCACACCTCGCCGCGAGACACCAACGCAGGTTGCTGCACCACTTCAGGCGTTCGCAACTTCAAGTGAACCTCTAGGGGTGACCTACGCAGACGTATTGAGACGCACCGTTCCGTCGTCCACGACACCATCCCCAGTGAGTGGTTTCCAGCGCACCACTTATACCGACACGTTCGAACACAACGCACCTGCACCAGTCCCACTACCAGCCGCAACCCCGTACGCCACACTGCAGTCCGCACAGGTGGTCCCTTATTTTGCAGACACTCGACCCGTCATGCGTAAATCCGACATATGGCGCATGCCCGACCGACGACCGCTTTGCTACCACTGCGGTGAAGCGGGTCACCTCTACCGAGACTGCCAGTACCGCCGACTTGGGCTGCAGGGTTTTCCTGCCAATTCACCCCGCCCCCGGTTTGGACAGAGACCACCAGAAATTGAAGATTTTATCGCTCGGCAGAACGTCCCACTCAGGCGTCAGTCGCGCTCACCGTCACCGCGGTCGTCATCTTATTCAGGCAACGGAAATCGAAGGCCGCAAGGACGGTCTCCGAGCCCTCGCCTGGAAAACTAACGCCAGCGACCTTTCGAGGCGAGGCCGCTGATTCTCGACGTGATGAAGACCTCGCCCTCCAATCGACGCGACATCGGACCAACGGAAATTCGACTACGCCGGCGCCTGTATCCCAGCTGAGCGACTTTTCAATGGACATACCTGTGCTGCTCGACGGTCGCAATTTAACTGCCTTAATAGACACTGGTGCTGACTACTCGATTATTAGCGGACAATTGGCACGTACCTTGAAGAAAGTGATAATGCCTTGGACAGGATCGCATGTACGTACAGCTGGCGGACATGTTGTAACGCCGGTTGGTTTGTGCACGTCCAGGCTACAAATACGAGGCTGCACGTTTTTGGTCAGCTCCATCGTGCTACGTGACTGCTCCCGCGAATTAATTCTCGGCCTCGATTTTCTTCGGGAATATGGCGCCGTAATCGACCTACGGCGACGCTGCATTTCCTTTTCGACAGTCAACGCTACGTCAAGGGACTCCAACCGCCGTACAACCGCCCTCCGTGTTTCCGACGACAGTGTCACAATACCACCTCGTGCAAGTATCCTAATTCAGGTGACTTCCGAAGGAACCAGTGACGGTGAAACAGTGGCAGAGTGCAACGTCTCCCTGCTGCTGGCGCTTGGAATTTCTGTGGCACGAGGCATCATTGACATTCGGAACGGTACAGCCGAGGTCATGATTACAAATTTCACCAATGAGCATCGTCACCTTTTCCGGGGCACTGCGGTCGCCTACGCTGAAGCCTTGGAGGACGTCATTGAGTGTTTTGCCTGTGAAGACAGTAGCCGCAATGGACAAACCGTAATAGATGTTGACATGAACAGTGCACTGCCAGAAGAGAACCAGAGGGCCTTGCGAGAGCTATTGTTTGAATTCAGGGCGTGCTTTGCTCAGTCGTCTAAAGTGAGTCAGACGCCAATTACACAGCACAGGATAATCACTTACGACGACGCAAGACCTATTCACCAACAGCCATACCGCGTCTCGCCGACAGAACGCGCAGCTATCAAGCAGCAAGTGAAAGAAATGATCGACGACGGCGTTATCCAGCCTTCGAACAGTCCCTGGTCCTCACCGGTCGTTCTGGTTAAGAAGAAGGACGGTACGCTTCGCTTCTGTGTAGATTACAGAAAGCTCAACAACGTCACAAAAAAAGATGTTTATCCGCTGCCGCGTATTGATGACTCGCTTGACCGACTACGACGAGCGAAGTATTTTTCTTCCCTGGATTTAAAGAGTGGCTACTGGCAAATTGAGGTTGATGAGCGCGACCGCGAAAAAACCGCCTTTGTCACGCCGGATGGCCTCTACGAATTTCGGGTGCTACCGTTCGGACTCTGCTCTGCGCCAGCTACCTTCCAACGCATGATGGACACTGTGTTGACTGACTTAAAATGGCAAAGCTGCCTTGTGTACTTGGATGATGTGGTCGTGTTTTCAACCAGCTTCTCCGAACATCTGAAGCGACTACGACAAGTACTTGAGGCGATTCGGACGGCTAACCTTACGTTAAAGCCGCAAAAATGCCATTTCGGTTACGAAGAACTAAAGTTCCTTGGACATGTCGTAAGCGCAGAAGGCGTCCGTCCTGACCCTGAGAAAACCGCCGCTGTCGCAGCCTTCCCGACTCCTGCCGATAAGAAAAGTGTGCGGCGGTTTCTTGGTCTATGCGCGTACTACCGGCGCTTTATAGGCAATTTTTCGAAAATTGCCGAACCATTAACTAGACTCACTAGAGACGATACGCCGTTCGTTTGGAGTGCTGAACAAGAATCAGCATTCACAGAGCTTCGGCTTCGCCTGGCATCACCACCTGTTCTTGGACATTTCGACGAGGAAGCCGAAACAGAAATTCATACCGACGCCAGTAACGTCGGTCTGGGCGCGGTACTCGTCCAACGGCAGGAGGGAATTGAAAAGGTTATCGCCTACGCAAGCCGAACCCTAACACGCCC
Organism: Rhipicephalus microplus; assembly: GCF_013339725.1. Taxonomy (NCBI): domain Eukaryota; kingdom Metazoa; phylum Arthropoda; class Arachnida; order Ixodida; family Ixodidae; genus Rhipicephalus; species Rhipicephalus microplus. The sequence continues at coordinate 8,801 of NW_023609539.1, read as the reverse complement.
GGAGTCAAACTACAGTACCACGGAGAAGGAGTGCCTTGCTGTCGTGTGGGCAATTGCTAAGTTTCGACCTTACCTTTACGGCCGTCCATTCAGAGTAGTGACGGATCATCACTCGCTGTGCTGGCTTGCGAACCTCAGAGACCCCTCCGGACGACTGGCAAGGTGGAGCCTACGTCTGCAGGAGTACGACGTCACTATCGTGTACAAGTCCGGTCGTGCACACGAAGATGCGGACACGTTGTCACGCGCGCCAGTTGAGCCTGCCGCTCAGAGCTTCGAAGAGGACTGCCCTTTCCTTGGCTCCGTAAGCGTAACAGACTTGGCTTTACGGCAGCGAGCAGATGCTCAATTGCGACCTATCATTGAACATCTAGAGGGCCGCAACGTATCACTGCCCCAGCATATAACTCGCGGATTGTCATCCTTCTGCTTACGACAGGGCGTGTTGTACAAGAAGAACGCAGCCGCCAGCAACAAAACTTACCTGTTGGTCGTCCCCGCAGAGCTGCGTGAGGAAATTCTATTTGCCTGCCACAACGAGCCTCCATCGGGCCATCTGGGCATCACCCGAACCATCGCTAGGGTACGAAAGTCTTACTACTGGCCGAAACTTGCCGCTTGCGTTAAACAGTACGTTCAAGCCTGCCGCGAATGCCAGCGCCGAAAATCCCCATCTGTTAAGCCTGCGGGATTACTTCACCCTATCGAGCCACCCAGAACACCCTTCGATCAAGTCGGCATGGACCTCCTGGGTCCGTTTCCCTTGTCATCTTCCGGCAACAAGTGGATAATCGTCGCTACAGATTATCTAACCCGCTATGCTGAAACTAAGGCGCTTCCTAAAAGCACGGCTTGTGAAGTTGCTCAGTTTTTCATCGAGAGAATTGTATTACGCCACGGTGCTCCATCCTGTGTCATCACAGACCGAGGAACAGCGTTTACAGCAAGGCTCCTTGAACAAGTTTTTCAGTTAAGTTACTCCACGCATCGCAAGACAACAGCGTATCACCCTCAGACAAATGGACTGACCGAGCGGCTTAACAAAACGATGACTGATATGCTGTCTATGTACATAGACGTACAGCACAAGACGTGGGATGAAATACTGCCTTACGTAACATTCGCGTATAATACCGCTACGCAAGAGACCACACGATTCACTCCGTTTCGTCTTCTATACGGTCGGGACGTTCAGACGATGTTGGACGCAATGCTCCCATGCGACATTGACAACATCGAGAATCTCGACGAAGATGCTGAGTGTTTCGTGCAACGAGCCGAGGAAGCACGTCAACTAGCCCGCGTAAACATCAAGAAACAACAAGGCGTCGATGCACAGCGCTACAACCGCTGCCACAGACAAGTCGATTATAAACCAGGTGACCAGGTGTTGGTTTGGACCCCTGTGCGCTGCAAAGGTCTCTCTGAGAAGCTTCTCAGTCGGTATTTTGGCCCGTACAAAGTGCTACGACAAGTGAGCGACGTCAATTACGAAGTCCTTCCGGACGGAAGCCAACCACCCCGACGCCGACAGCTACGACCCGAGATTGTGCACGTGGTGCGGTTAAAACCGTACCACACACTGTGACAATGTTTTTTTTTACGATACACGCTTCGTTTAGCATCGAGGCGATGCTCTTCAGGGAGGAGGGGCAGTGCCGCGCGCTTGATCTGCCAGCGCAAAAGAGGCAGACGAAGTGGCAGTTCCCCTCGTGCCATTGTTCTGTTTTTGGCTGCGCTGAGCCGACCGCTCTTCGGACTTTTGTGAGGACGCCTTAAAAACGTCTCCTGTCTCTTTAACGTGACAATATGTTCTGATGGTGGTGAGAGTGGAGCAGGACTGTCTCCGTGGCGCAATTGGCTAGCGCGATCGGCTGTTAACCGAAAGGTTGGAGGTTCGAGCCCACCCGGTGGTGGTGTGGCGCTTTTTTTCTTTGGGCTGATAGCTTTGAAGATATGTTCTGATGGTGGTGAGAGTGGGAGCAGGACTGTCTCCGTGGCGCAATTGGCTAGCGCGATCGGCTGTTAACCGAAAGTTGGAGGTTCGAGCCCTCCCGGGAGTGGTGTGTTGCTTTTTTCTTTGCGCTGATAGCTTTGAAGATATGTTCTGATGTGGTGAGAGTGGAGCAGGACTGTCTCCGTGGCGCAATTGGCTAGCGCGATCGGCTGTTAACCGAAAGGTTGGAGGTTCGAGCCCCCCGGTGGTGGTGCGGCGCTTTTTTTCTTTGGGCTGATAGCTTGAAGATATGTTCTGATGGTGGTGAGAGTGGAGCACGGACTGTCTCCGTGGCGCAATTGGCTAGCGCGATCGGCTGTTAACCGAAAGGTTGGAGGTTCGAGCCCACCCGGTGGTGGTGCGGCGCTTTTTTTCTTTGGGCTGATAGCTTTGAAGATATGTTCTGATGGTGGTGAGAGTGGAGCACGACTGTCTCCGTGGCGCAATTGGCTAGCGCGATCGGCTGTTAACCGAAAGGTTGGAGGTTCGAGCCCTACCCGGTGGTGTGCGGCGCTTTTTTTCTTTGGGCTGATAGCTTTGAAGATATGTTCTGATGGTGGTGAGAGTGGAGCAGGACTGTCTCCGTGGCGCAATTGGCTAGCGCGATCGGCTGTTAACCGAAAGGTTGGAGGTTCGAGCCTACCCGGTGGTGGTGCGGCGCTTTTTTTCTTTGGCTGATAGCTTTGAAGATATGTTCTGATGGTGGTGAGAGTGGAGCAGGACTGTCTCCGTGGCGCAATTGGCTAGCGCGATCGGCTGTTAACCGAAAGGTTGGAGGTTCGAGCCCACCCGGTGGTGGTGCGGCGCTTTTTTTCTTTGGGCTGATAGCTTTGAAGATATGTTCTGATGGTGGTGAGAGTGGAGCAGGACTGTCTCCGTGGCGCAATTGGCTAGCGCGATCGGCTGTTAACCGAAAGTTGGAGGTTCGAGCCCACCCGGTGGTGGTGCGGCGCTTTTTTTTCTTTGGGCTGATAGCTTTGAAGATATGTTCTGATGGTGGTGAGAGTGGAGCAGGACTGTCTCCGTGGCGCATTGGCTAGCGCGATCGGCTGTTAACCGAAAAGTTGGAGGTTCGAGCCCACCAGTGAGTGGTGGGTCGCTCTTTTTTTCTTTGCGCTGATAGCTTGAAGATATGTTCTGATGGTGGTGAGAGTGGAGCAGGACTGTCTCCGTGGCGCAATGGGCTAGCGCGATCGGCTGTTAACCGAAAGGTGGAGGTTCGAAGCCCAACCGGTGGTTGTGCAGGCGCTTTTTTTTCTTTGCGCTGATAGCTTTGAAGATATGTTCTGATGGTGGTGAGAGTGGAGCAGGACTGTCTCCGTGGCGCAATTGGCTAGCGCGATCGGCTGTTAACCGAAAAGGTCGGAGGTTCGAGCCAACCCGTGGTGGTGCGGCGCTTTTTTTTCTTTGGGCTGATAGCTTTGAAGATATGTTCTTTATGGGGTGAGAGTGGAGCAGGACTGTCTCCGTGGCGCAATTGGCTAGCGCGATCGGCTGTAACCAAAAGGTCGGAGGTTCGAGCCTACCCGGTGTTGGTGCTGGCGCTTTTTTTTTCTTTGGGCTGATAAGCTTTGAAGATATGTTCTGATGGTGGTGAGAGTGGAGCAGGACTGTCTCCTTGGCGCAATTGGCTAGCGCGATCGGCTGTTAACCGAAAAGGTTGGAGGTTTCGAGCCCTACCCGGTGGTGGGCGGGGCGCTTTTTTTGCTTTGGGCTGATAGCTTTGAAGATATGTTCTGATGGTGGTGAGAGTGGAGCAGGACTGTCTCCGTGGCGCAATTGGCTAGCGCGATCGGCTGTTAACCGAAAGGTTGGAGGTTCGAGCCCACCCGGTGGTGGTGCGGCGCTTTTTTTTCTTTGGGCTGATAGTTTGAAGATATGTTCTATGGTGGTGAGAGTAGAGCCGGACTGTCTCCGTGGCGCAATTGGCTAGCGCGATCGGCTGTTAACCGAAAGGTTGGAGTTTCGAGCCCTCCGGGAGTGGTGTGTTGCTTTTTTTCTTTGGGTGATAGCTTTGAAGATATGTTCTGAATGGTGGTGAGAGTGGAGCAGGACTGTCTCCAGTGGCGCAATTGGCTAGCGCGATCGGCTGTTAACCAAAAGGTCGGAGGTTCGAGCCCACCCGGTGGTGGTGGGCGCTTTTTTTCTTTGGGCTGATAGCTTTGAAGATATGTTCTGATGGTGGTGTGAGTGGAGCAGGACTGTCTCCGTGGCGCAATTGGCTAGCGCGATCGGCTGTTAACCGAAAGGTTGGAGGTTCGAGCCCACCCGGTGGTGGTGCGGCGCTTTTTTTCTTTGGGCTGATAGCTTTGAAGATATGTTCTGATGGTGGTGAGAGTGGAGCACGACTGTCTCCGTGGCGCAATTGGCTAGCGCGATCGGCTGTTAACCGAAAGGTTGGAGGTTCGAGCCCACCCGAGTGTGGTATGGCTTTTTTTTCTTTGCGCTGATAGCTTTGAAGATATGTTCTGATGGTGGTGAGAGTGGAGCAAGGACTGTCTCCGTGGCGCAATTGGCTAGCGCGATCGGCTGTAACCGAAAGGTGGAGGTTCGAGCCACCCGGTGGTGGTGCGCGCTTTTTTCTTTGGGCTGATAGCTTTGAAGATATGTCTGATGGTGGTGAGAGTAGTAGCAGGACTGTCTCCGTGGCGCAATTGGCTAGCGCTGATCGGCTGTTAACCGAAAGGTTGGAGTTCGAGCCCTCCCGGGAGTGGTGTGTTGCTTTTTTCTTTGCGCTGATAGCTTTGAAGATATGTTCTGATGGTGGTGAGAGTGGAGCACGGACTGTCTCCGTGGCGCAAATTGGCTAGCGCGATCGGCTGTTAACCGAAAGTTGGAGGTTCGAGCCCACCCGGTGGTGGTGCGGCGCTTTTTTTCTTTGGGCTGATAGCTTTGAAGATATGTTCTGATGGTGGTGAGAGTGGAGCAGGACTGTCTCCGTGGCGCAATTGGCTAGCGCGATCGGCTGTTAACCGAAAGGTTGGAGGTTCGAGCCCACCCGGTGGTGGTGCTGGCGCTTTTTTTTCTTTGGCTGATAGCTTTGAAGATATGTTCTGATGGTGGTGAGAGTGGAGCAGGACTGTCTCCGTGGCGCAATGGCTAGCGCGATCGGCTGTTAACCGAAAGGTTGGAGGTTCGAGCCCACCGGTGGTGGTGCGGCGCTTTTTTTTCTTTGGGCTGATAGCTTTGAAGATATGTTCTGATGGTGGTGAGAGTGGAGCAGGACTGTCTCCGTGGCGCAATTGGCTAGCGCGATCGGCGTTAACCGAAAGGTTGGAGGTTCGAGCCCACCCGGTGGTGGTGCGGCGCTTTTTTTTTCTTTGGGCTGATAGCTTTGAAGATATTGTTCTGATGGTGGTGAGAGTGGAGCAGGACTGTCTCCCGTGGCGAAATTGGCTAGCGCGAATCGGGCTGTTAACCGAAAAGGTTGGAGTTTCGAGCCCACCCGGGTGGTGGTCTGGCGCTTTTTTTTCTTTGGCGCTGATAGCTTTGGAAGATATGTTCTGATGGTGGTGAGAGTGGAGCAGGACTGGCTCCGTGTCGCAATTGGCTAGCGCGATCGCTGTTTAACCGAAAGGTTGGAGTTCGAGCCCACCGGTGGTGTGCAGGCGCTTTTTTTTCTTTGGGCTGATAGCTTTGAAGATATGTTTTGATGGTGGTGAGAGTGGAGCAGGACTGTCTCCGTGGCGCAATTGGCTAGCGCGATCGGCTGTTAACCGAAAGGTTGGAGATTCGAGCCCCCCGGGGTGGTGTCGGCGCTTTTTTTTCTTTGGCGCTGATAGCTTTGAAGATATGTTCTGATGGTGGTGAGAGTGGAGCAGGACTGTCTCCGTGGCGCAATGGGCTAGCGCGATCGGCTGTTAACCGAAAAGTTGGAGGTTCGAGCCACCCGGTGGTGGTGCGGCGCTTTTTTTTCTTTGGGCTGATAGCTTTGAAGATATGTTCTGATGGTGGTGAGAGTGGAGCAGGACTGTCTCCGTGGCGCAATTGGCTAGCGCGATCGGCTGTTAACCGAAAGGTTCGGAGGTTCGAGCCCACCCGGTGGTGGTGCGGCGCTTTTTTCTTTGCGGCTGATAGCTTGAAGATATGTTCTGATGGTGGTGAGAGTGGAGCAGGACTGTCTCCGTGGCGCAATTGGCTAGCGCGATCGGCTGTTAACCGAAAGGTTGGAGGTTCGAGCCCACCCGGTGTGGTGCTGGCGCTTTTTTTCTTTGGGCTGATAGCTTTGAAGATATGTTCTGCTGGTGGTAGAGTGGAGCAGGACTGTCTCCGTGGCGCAATTGGCTAGCGCGATCGGCCTGTAACCGAAAGGTTGGAGGTTCGAGCCCATCCGGGTAGTTGGTCGGGCTTTTCTTTTCTTTGGACTGATAGTCTTTGAAGATATGTTCTGATCGGTGGTGAGAGTCGGAGCACGACTGTCTCCGTGGCGCAATTGGCTAGCGCGATCGGCTGTTAACCGAAATGTTGGAGGTTCGAGCCCACCCGGTGGTGGTGGGCGCTTTTTTTCTTTGCGCTGATAGCTTTGAAGATATGTTCTGATGGTGGTGAGAGAGTGGAGCAAGGACTGTCTCCGTGGCGCAATGGCATAGCGCGATCGGCTGTTAACCGAACGTTGGAGGTTCGAGCCCACCCGGTGGTGGTGCGGCGCTTTTTTTTTCTTTGGGCTGCTAGCTTGAAGATATGTTCTGATGGTGGTGAGAGTGAGACATGACTGTCTCCGTGGCGAAATTGGCTAGCGCGCTCGGCTGTTAACCGAAAAGGTTGGAGGCTTTCGGAGCCCTCCCAGCGATGGTGTGCGGCGCTTTTTTTTTCTTTGGCTGATAGCTTTGAAGATATTGTTCTGATGGTGGTGAGAGTGGAGCAGGACTGTCTCGTGGCGCAAGTGGCTAGCGCGATCGGCTGTTAACCGAAAGGTTGGCGGTTCGAGCCCACCCGGTGCGTGGCGGCGCTTTTTTTTCTTTGGGCTGATAGCTTTGAAGATATGTTCTGATGGTGGTGAGAGTGGAGCAGACAGTCTCCGTGGCGCAATTGGCTAGCGCGATCGGCTGTTAACACGAAAGGGTTGAGTTTCGAGCCCATCCGGGTGGTGGTGCGGCACTTTTTTTTCTTGGCTGATAGCTTGAAGATATGTTCGATGGTGGTGAGAGTGTGGAGGGACCTGTCTCCGTGGCGCAATTGGCTAGCGCGATCGGCTGTTAACCGAAGGTTGGAGTTTCGAGCCCTCCCGGGAGTGGTGTGTTGCTTTGTTTTTGCGCTGAATAGCTTGAAGATATGTTCTGATGGTGGTGAGAGTGGAGCACGACTGTCTCCTTGGCGCAATTGGCTAGCGCGATCGGCTGTTAACCGAAATGTTGGAGGTTCGAGCCCACCCAGTGGTGGTGTGGCGCTTTTATTTTCTTTGGGCTGATAGCTTTGAAGATATGTTCTGATGGTAGTGAGAGTGGAGCAGGACTCTCTCCGTGGCGCAATTGGCTAGCGCGATCGGCCGTTAACCGAAAAGTTGGAGGTTTGAGCCCTCCCGGAGTGGTGTGTTGCTTTTTTCTTTGCGCTGATAGCTTTGAAGATATGTTCTGATGGTGGTGAGAGTAGAGCAGGACTGTCTCTGTGGCGCAATTGGCTAGCGCGATCGGCTGTTACCGAAAGGCTGGAGGTTCGAGCCCACCCGGTGGTGGTGCGGCGCTTTTTTTTCTTTGGGCTGATAGTTTTGAAGATATGTTCTAATGGTGGTGAGAGTGGAGCAGGACTGTCTCCGTGGCGCAATTGGCTAGCGTGATCGGCTGTTAACCGAAAGGTTGGAGTTTCGAGCCCACCCGGTGGTGGTGCGGCGCTTTTTTTTCTTTCGGCTGATAGCTTTGAAGATATATTCTGATGGTGGTGAGAGTGGAGGAGGACTGTCTGCGTGGCGCAATTGGCTAGGGCGATCGGCTGTTAACCGAAATGTTGGAGTTTCGAGCCCTCCCGGGAGTGGTGTGTTGCTTTTTTCTTTGCGCTGATAGCTTTGAAGATATGTTCTAATGGTGGTGAGAGTGCAGCAGGACTGTCTCCGTGGCGCAATTGGCTAGCGCGATCGGCTGTTAAGTTGGAGGTTCGAGCCCTCCCGGGAGTGGTGTGTTGCTTTTTTCTTTGCGCTGATAGCTTTGAAGATACGTTCTGATGGTGGTGAGAGTGGAGCACGACTGTCTCCGTGGCGCAATTGGCTAGCGCGATCGGCTGTTAACCGAAAGGGTGAGTTTCGAGCCCACCCGGTGGTGGTGCGGCGCTTTTTTTCTTTGGGCTGATAGCTTTGAAGATATGTTCTGATGGTGGTGAGAGTGGAGCAGGACTGTCTCCGTGGCGCAATCGGCTAGCGTGATCGGCTGTTAACCGAAATGTTGGAGTTTTGAGCCTTCCCGGGAGTGGTGTGTTGCTCTTTTCTTTGCGCTGATAGCTTTGAAGATATGTCCTGATGGTGGTGAGAGTGGAGCAGGACTGTCTTCGTGGCGCAATTGGCTAGCGCGATCGGCTGTTAACCGAAAGGTTGGAGTTTCGAGCCTTCCCGGGAGTGGTGTGTTGCTCTTTTCTTTGCGCTGATAGCTTTGAAGATATGTTCTGATGGTGGTGAGAGTGGAGCACGACTGTCTCCGTGGCGCAATTGGCTAGCGCGATCGGCTGTTAACCGAAAGGTTGGAGTTTCGAGCCCACCCGGTGGTGGTGCGGCGCTTTTTTTTCTTTGGGCTGATAGCTTTGAAGATATATTCTGATGGTGGTGAGAGTGGAGCAGGACTGTCTGCGTGGCGCAATTGGCTAGGGCGATCGGCTGTTAACC
>NW_023609538.1:0-44095 GCF_013339725.1 Rhipicephalus microplus | reverse complement strand
ACCGCTTTAGAAAGCTCTGCCACGTGCCACTGGTTACTTGGAATGGTAACAGTGAGCATTTACCGCTGCTGGTACGCAGATCTCAGAAGCGCTTCGGCATGTTCAATACCACCCTCCAGGTGGTGCTAAGGGTGCGCTTTAAAGCAACGCTACTAGATCTTGTTTCAGCTGTTTTTGAAAGGTCCATGGAAGAGAGGCTCATTTTTGTACCAATTCGCACTGTGCGACGCTGGACAAGCAATACTTCGAACGCCATATGCCGAAGGAGGCGCTGAGGGACACCCCCCGTGTCGCAATGTCCAGTGAGGAGGCGCTGGCGTAGTCGACATCCGCTGATCAATCAGGAAGAAGTAATAACTGTGCCAGCTGTATATGTGCGCGTGTTCTGTGTATACCTGTTCATTCTTATCAAACGTCATTCTTCGGGATTGAGCTGCGGGCTGGCCCCGCCGCGGTGGTCTAGTGGCTAAGGTACTCTGCTGCTGACCAGCAGGACGCGGGTTCAAATCCCGGCTGGTACGGCTGTATTTCCGATGGAGGCGGAAATGTCGTAGGCCCGTGTGCTCAGATTTGGGTGCACGTTAAAGAACCCCAGGTGGTCAAAATTTTCGGAGCCCTCCACTACGGCGTCTCTTATAATAATATGGTGGTTTTGGGACGTTAAACCACACAAATCAATCAATCAATGAGCTGCGGGCTGAGAGTGTTGCCCTGACCTCGCATTAATACTGGCGTCACACTAGTCTGTATGCTGATCTAGGTTCTTCAAAGAATGGTTCCGGCTACAACGCAGACCAAAACTATCTACGTTTACATAGTGTTGTTTACCAAGAGGGTCCTTACAAAACCTTGATTTACCACGTGATTTCATTCTTAGCTTTCGGCTTGGTAGAGGGCTGGTGTATCTCAGATATCATGAGCTCTTCTACACCAGCCACATTACGGCAGGTGGTGTTCACGTACTAAATATTTCCAGGTTTTGTTTAACTATGTCAATTTCTAACGCAGTTCAGTTCTGGCTAAGTATTTCTGATGTCTCTGTTGAGTTACCTTTATTGCTAGCTAAGGGTAGCACTTAAGACAAGTTTCGTCTGAAGATGTGACACCTACGAATGCACCCGCTTACAAAAAGTACCAAAAAAACATCCATAATGGCAGGTCGAGTGGTGTGCAAAGGAGATTTGCCTCAGGTGAGTTGTCAGTGTAATTTGCAGCGTAAATAAATTGTATATGGTTGTAAATAAATTACAGCCAAGTTCTTTCGAGGATCCCTTCTCTTGTAATATTATTTCACCATGATTAGAGTGTCGTTCTCACTTTCCGAAAAGCACTAAGTCTGGACGTGCCCAATAGCTGCTATATTAGTGGGGATACTGTGGAATATATGATATCCTTAATGTACACTAGAGGGAACTCTGACGCTAGTGTATATGTTAGCTGCAAGGCATGGTACTTAAACCAGCAAGAGAATGATGAGTAGTACAGAAATTTGTATGATCTTTGTTCTATCGGCTCCGTTTGACTTCGTGTGGCCTGGATCCACTTTGTAACCATCGGCAAACGTGCAGCAGTTGCAATTCACTGAAGTTCACATCATGAAGTTCATGAAGTTGACAACCAATTGTTATTTTACTTCAAACAAAAACAAACCATAACAATAAACATAGCCGCCAGTGCGCTCGAAGCTCGCAGGCACAAAGACTAGGCAAATTAGTGCACATACCGTCATTCTATTGGTGGTGGTTTCAGGAAGTTATGCTTCGCAAGATTTCGTTCTATTATAAAAGCACGTGAATCTTGTGCCCTTCTAATGTATTGAACTTAAAACCCGTGTGTGTCTCCCGGCCAGAGAGAAAGGCGTGCAGAAGCAATGGAGGTTACAGTTACGAGAGCGAAAGATTGAAGGGAAAGTCGTGGTAGCTAGAAAATTTTGCAGCGTTTTATTAGTTTATATTTGCTGCGGCTGAGCTATATTTGCTAGAGCTGAGCAATTCTGCCCAATCTTTTCGCAGAAAAACTGGCTATCCACAAGCACCTTTACGGAGGCGTCTTTCTGTTCGACTCCTTGCCGAAGACAGAAACGGCAAAAGTAAACCGAACAGCAATAGTGGAACAGTGTGCTGATAAAGTAAGTTTGTAATAAATAAAGAAGTTGCAGTCTTTCAAACACACGTGTTCAAATTTTCATGGTGTTTCCTTTACTAAGGAGACCATAATGCTGGCTTATAGTGTCGGGCGCATAGTCGTTGCTCAAACTCCGAGCACATTCTTACAAATTTATCGAACTGGTGAAGACAGAGCAAGGATATATAGAATATCTGATAAACAGTCATGTGAATATTTCTCTAAAGTCCAGGGAGCCGCACAGTATGTGGGTGAAATCAACACCAGTTAAGTATTTTCCGCCTCGTCGTGGCCCACACGGGTCTCTCGGAGAGGTGTCATATAGATTCAGCCAGAAAGCGAGATGTTGCATTGTGCTTGCGTTGAAGCATAATCATCATTAATATAGTTAGAGCAGTAGCGCTGGTAGTGCCGCCCAGCGGCGAGGCTGGGTGGCCGCACAGAGAAGATTCGGGGCGCTCTTTGGCGTGGGACGGCTGGCGCGATTGGTCGTCTTTTCACGGGGATTCGCGGGATACGAAAATTGTGGGCCGTTTCCCGTAGGTGCCTTGTGGTGATTCGATCATTGGGGATGGCATCTTTGCGAAACCTTCTGTTAGTTATTCTGTTTGAGTGTCTTATTGGGATTATTGTATAAGGTTGTTTCTAGCGTGTCACCAGTGAGGTTTTTCATCGGATGGCGATATTGTTGTTTGTAAAGGTTGTTGAATAAATGTACACGATGTGTGGATTAATTATAGTGCATCTCTCTGTGCGTGCGTTTTAAGAGCGGCACTCTGGTCCACGACTCCACAACAAATATTTTAATAATGCTATATTATGGTATTGCTAAACAAAAAAATTGAAGACCCTTAGCTTCACCTTTCAGAGTTAAACGCGATGGTGGATCTGGCCCTTAGTGCGCCCTTCAACTGCAAAGGGCATACCTGATAATGTTTTGTTACATACACACACACGCACACAGTAGATTGTACCAGCGCGCACGCGCGAATGTAACATACAATTTTTTTATCTAAAGGAAGAGTCGCAAAGCCTCCAAGATACATGCCACGCGCTTGCCATCTTGGAGGCAATAAAGAGTCTCACAATGACTCACAGATGGCGGCACATTATCTAGCGTTTGCCATTTGCTTGATCAACGCCTCTGGAAAGTCATGATAGTAAAATAGAGGTGTTGTACGTCGAGAAAGGTTCAGACGCAGCTTGCAAATTAGCTTTATCAGGCAGGTCTGGCTAATGGCGAGCGGCGTGCGCGAGCTACTTGTCTTGTCTTGTCTCCTAGGAGATCTTGGCTCATACCCACATGGGGGATCGGCCACACTGTACCTCCTAATAGATCATTTTTTACAACGCTTGCTAAAAAAATAAAGAGAAATTAGATAGGAACAATAATAATGTTCCTTTGAAAAAACGTGAAAAATTGCAGAAGAATGCGATAAACCAGATTATATAAAACAAATTAACAAGAATGAGGAAGGAGGAGAAAGAATTGGATATATCTGGCAGCGAGCTACTACTGCAGCCACCGATCACCCTCGTCTTCTTCATTACCAGCAGAGCGTCCGTTATTCAGATTCATTACAATAGGTTTTCTGCGAGATCGACATAGTTTTCTATTTTTAGAGCTATTTGCAAGTTCCTGTGTGTTTTTAGCGGTGATGGCTCCACTATCTCGGCCTTTTTCTACATAATTTGAGGCCTCCTAAAGGCGCCTACAAATTGCCGAATGAGCTTGTTTTCATCATGACACCTGCCGAACAAAATGCGTTGACCTCACGATAACCAGCGCGCGCGCTAAACACTGGACCACAAAGCGTAACTTTTTCCTTAATCCATGAAATCATCACCAGTAATGGTGAACGAAAAGCGTACGTTGTCATGGCTCCTAATGGCAAGCCATTCATATACACCATATACCATTTGTCAGTCTTCAGAGCTCAGCCTCCCCAACGTATTTTAGTCATCAGTAGCAAGATGGCGCGACGTGTTCGCGTCGCGGGAGCTAAAGTCGTCGCTTTTCGCGTTTTGTTGAGCGCCGTCTCCGAGGCGCATGGTCCCTCCTGCGCGCACCCTTACCAGACGCGTTATTCGAAAGGGCACAAAGGTCAGTTCTCTTGCTTCCACAGCTGCGTTCACGAAAAGAGAACGCTGCTCATACAGGAATGTGCAAGAATTGTGGCAGTTGTTCATGCTCGTCTTGTGTATCTTGTGCGTTCGTTTCGTGGGCCTTTCTGGTTGAACAGCCCGCATCAAGGGTCGAGCTGCGTCAGTAGTTATTCCACGTACGTTCTGTGTATGCCCATATTATGCGTGCTTACTGCTTGTGGTGTGTTCTGTATATATCGAGTTGCTTGCTTTCCTTCGCGTGATTTCGCAATTTGTTGCTCTCGCAATAATTCTTTCACTCTTGTAGCTAAACTATGCCCAATTGGTGCCCAACTACCTGTGTGAAAACATATTTCACTTTCGTGTTATCATCGTCATCATTATCGTTATCATCAGTCTGACTACGTCAACTGCAGGACAAAGGCTTCTCCCATGTTCTACCAGTAAACTGGCTCATGTGCTTACTGCTGCCATTTTATACCCATAAACTTCGTAATCTCATGTGCCCACCTAACTTTCTGTCTCCCTCTGATACCCTTGCCTTCATAACCAGCGGTTATCCTGTCGACGCGCTATAGCCCGGCCCATGTCCATTTCCAGTTCTTGCATTCAACGATGGTTTCTTTAACCGCGGTTTGTTCCCTGATCCGGCCTGCTTTCTTCTCGTCTCTTACGATTACACATTCCATTTTTCTTTCGATTGCTCGCTGCGTCGTCCTCATTTAAAGCGGAACCCTCTTTGTAAGTCTCCAGGTCTCTCCTCAGATGCTGAGTACCGGCAAGATTCAGCTGGTATATGCTTTAAAATATTATCATCAAACGCCACAAGCCTGAAACAAGCACGTGATACTTCACTTCTAATAAACCGTATTCGTTCAAAGCAGTCCCCGATCTCGATCGTCCTAATATATTCCTACCTCTTGAGGGATAGTGGCAATCTACCTGTCGTGATTTCAGAGTGCTTGTCAGATGTGCTTCGCCCCATTCTAGTTACTTCAACTCTGGTTCGGCTCCGTGGTTATAACCTTTCCTAAGCAGATATAGTGTGTTAGAACTTCTGGTGCACAATTACCTATCTTGAAGCGCAATTCTCTTCCGAGGTTGTTGTACATTATTTTCGTTTTCTGTAGATTATCTTTTAGACCTACCCTTCTGCTCTCCTTATCTAACTCTACAATTATTCGTCCTCTGAGTTACTCTTCCCATTCCAGGCCCCTGAAAATCTCCGGTAAGCACACGGTAAATAGCATAGGGGTGAACCCCCTGACTTACACCCTTCTTGATTGATACTCTCTTGCTTTCAATAAAAAGCATTGTTGTATTAATGCTCGCGTTATATCAATGCCTACAAAGAGAAACCAGCCGCGTTTTCTTTTTGCCAGATTGCACAGACATGGGGATTTTTCAATGTGAACGTACGTTCCAAAAATAAAAAAAAAACAGTCGTTATATGGCACTTGCTCACGTATTTCATTTTGTCACACTGTGTCTGCTCAAATAGTTCAAGATGAATATGTTTTATCTAAGCTAAATCACAGTTACGCTTATACTATAGTCGGCGACTTCAACGTAACCATTAGATAATTTTAGTTCAGCGCGCGCAACGGCCTAGCACACGCAAAGCGAGAGAGAGAGAGCACGAGTGCGCATGCAGTGGACCTAAGAGAGATGCATGCGTTCGCGCACGCTAGATTGTGACGATTACGTGTACCAACGTTGCGCCTGCTAAGGCCATTGCATACCTTACTGGCGGCTCTCGTGAGATCTCGAACTGCCGAAATGAAACAAACGAGATAGCTGATACTGACAACATTACGATTGCCAACAAAGTCAGTGTGCATTTTGGTGGATTTGGAACGAAAATAAGTAAGCTGAAGCCAGTAGAAGAACAGGTTCAGTGGATCGTGATAACCGCTGTGCCGGAGCACAACGCTGGACGACCAGACAACGTTATTAACGAATCAGCAACTGAATCAGTTGGTGACGCAAAGCACCCCGCCGGAATTGTGGGCGGTGTACAGGGCGTCATGTGTGTGATCCCTTCGAACTGTGGTGGTTGCTGAACTTGCTTAATCAGAAGATGTCGGAATGATCGCCTGCAAAAGCATTCCAACTGTTAGAAAGTAAAGGTCTGGTTTAGTCGTGCATTTAGCGTGCATGTGGATGCACGTTTGTGTCCCAAGAAGCTCAAATGATTGTTACTGCACACGGTGCCCTCAACAAAGCAGCTTTCACGGCACGTGAAGGCTAGCGCATAAAGACATCGCCGTCAATGAGGCTATTCTTGTATTTATCGTTCAGCGATACCAGCTAGGTTCTCTTTTTTGTTCTCTCGTGGTCTTGAAAAGTTCTGAAGCATCTAGTATACGTAAATTGGCAGTAAGCGATCGTCTTTGCCATTTATGTCTCAAGCGCTGTTAGTTTACTTAGCCTTAACACATCAAACCACCCCTCATCTTCAGAAAACATTCATTTGTCTCACATGCTTCGACTCTTGCGTTGCGTTGACTTATATCGAGTATTTCAGCCTCTTCCTTTTTAACGAGATTGCGCGAAGCAACACTAAAAGGCAAGTCTGTTGAAGCACAGGCGTAGTACACGCTTTGGGTGTGGCGCACGGTAAACTAATGCTGTTGGAGGATCCCCTAAACATATCCTACAGAGCTCACAGCACATTGAATACGTACAACCTTGCGTACAGTAACCTAAATTCTATATTATGGACCTTAGGACCTAGCTTCTCCCACTAATCATAAGTCACTTCGAGGAGATTCATGGGTCTGGCCCCCCTTCTAAGCCGACGTTATGATTGAGTAATATCTGTGCTTTTTAGAACAAACTCAGGAACAATTGACAATTTTTGCATCAATAAAACTGATACAACAGTTTGCGGATTTCAGTAAGCAAGGCTGATTGATAGCCAATCATGCGTGACAGAAAACACCTGATGTAAATCGCACGAACGCTATTGGTGGCGTTTTGTTCACAGCGTCTAGAAAAACCGTTGAGGTCAAGGTCATCTGTTATTCCTCTTCGACAAAATGAGATGTTTCAGGAGCTTTCGCTCGTCCTCTAAGCCTTGAGACATTCGTAAATGCATCCGCAGACTTCGTGTTGTGACTGAAGTACCGCTGCAAATGGTTGCGAAGGGTTACTTTAGTGAAATATGAATGTAATCACATCAAGAAGAAAGCGAAAATGGTTTACATGTAATGGTGGTCATGGTATGCATCGTGGATAGGTGAACGCATCTTGGGATTGCGAATGTGGTGAACTTGACACCCATTCTACGGTTTGTCACCGGTCGTCCCGGCGCCTTCTTTCCCTTGGATGTTTTTTTCGGTACTGCGAATGAAAATGGAAAAAACGACATCACAATGCGTACAACGTGCTTTCTAAAAGGATAAAGCATGCCAAAGTATATCTGGTTATCTCAAATGGCACGCTTGAGATACCATGCTGCAATTATACTTGATTTGAGAACAAACTGTAAGATTTATGTTCTTTTAATGGGCAGACGAATGGCCTCTGAAAATGGAAAACTCACCAAGTCACCACGCACCTCTAAATCTCGAAGGCGCCTATACGGCTGAGCCGAATGTTTAAGTTGTTCAGGGGACTGCTGATGCTACAGGCACTAAGTCAGAGCATATCTCGTGGGCAGGGAATGTGTCCTCACTAATTTCTCAGCGAGTTTGTGACGAGCGTATATAGGAAAAAAAGAAGTGGAGCTCACGCACACTCGCTAACATTTTCGCGAGCCACACTCACGAGGACTCCCTCTCACAAAAAAAAGTCTCAGCATATTCAAGGAGTGAATGATGATGACTGGGGCGAAGCATTGGAGGGTTTTATCGCTAAACCGTAACTACCCGCGAATATCGCCCACTCCACCATCAAAGACGTGACAAACACTGTATCTATTTATAAAAAAATTATTATTGGTAAGAGGTAGCTACACTTTGCTTAAGTTTCCCCTTCATTAATACAACTTTATGGTCGGTCAAGTGGTGAATTGGTGATGGGGCGAAGTGAGATATTTGCAAGGATGAAGTAGTGGAGTTTCCAAAGGTGGAACTATAGGTGGCCACGTACAAACAAGGGATGGACACAGTGAGACAATTTATGGTACTTTAACGCGCACCTACATACAATTACACGATAATTTTGCGTGCATATTGGCTGCTTCAAAACAGTGTTTCATGGCTGGTGAAGTGGCGGATCGGTGATGGGCGTAGTGGAATTTTGGCAAGGACGAAGTAGTAAGTAGTCGGTAAAGGGGGAAGTATAGGCGGTCACGTACATACATACAAGGTATAGACAAACGCACGCCTTTAGGAGCTTCACTCCTAAAATGTTCTTCGGCTGGACTCACCCGGAATCATACTCATAGGAAGTATGTTTCATTCGTACTCACTCAGGCTTATATTCATGGCTCAATCGGTGTCTGAAATAGTACGAGTGAGTCGACTCAAGATTAGGTCAGTCCAGAATTCGAATGTTTGATCTAGGTGTCAATGCTTTTTGAACAGATATCTCGTGTAGTCGGCGCTCTTCTTGAAGCTCATTGATATAGTACCTGGGAATACGAATGATGAGTGATTGCAAACGAGTAAGGTCATTTTCTTAAAAAAAATGACAATTGTATTTATCAAGAGCGTCCTTCGAACAGTTGGCTGGTAAGTCAAGGTATACTCCCTTACATAATTTGCGCTTCTGATTAATGAACCTAAAATAATGTACAAACAATACTGCAGTGTAATATGTGTGAGTATACATGATTGTAAACGTGAATATGGGTTAGGCAGATAATAATGCTGAAGGTGAGTTTATAGGATCATAGGTGAACCAAAATAGGTGGAACTCAGTCAGACTCAATTAAGAGATATACTCTGCGCTTTTGACACAATGAGAATCAGATTCAACAAAATTTTCCTGAACTGGGCTCACTTGGACTCACTCTGACGAAAATGTTTTTCCACTGGACTCATTCGTTTCATCTTTCACCGGACTCATTCGGATTCAAGCTCAGCAAAACGTTACTCAGCCGGACACACTCGCATTCCAACTCACGGTTTCATCTGAGCCTTAGAGAGTGGACTCAAAAGTGAGTGTGCCGAGGTATGGTGAGGAGGTATTGCATTTCTTATCAGTTTTTAGTGCCCTATATTTTACCTCGGCACGCCAGATAATATACATATACAGTTTGTTTAATTTATTATTCATATATATAATGCAATCCGTAACAACTGAATTATTTTAGTGCATAGATAAACAACAGTGTCTGAGAGGTGAGCCTCGATTAGGAAACATATTTTCTGTTAAGGGAGATTGTGTGAACTTATTTTCAAAATCCTCGACTTTTACCTTGATGTAAGGAGTGCACCGTTCGGTGCGTGAGCTTATTTTCTTTTTGTCTTCATTATTACGCTGCTTTCTCTGATCGTGTAGTGCAACTAAGTGTAGCGCTGCCTGATTTAGAAAGACACATTGGGAAGTACATTGAGCTCAGAAGCAGTCACAAGGTATGTCCGTGGTTCTTAGTAGAATTTCAAAACGAACAACCGAGCACTGTAATAGTGCGTGTGGTATATGTCCGTAGTTTATAAACGATAATTTACACCCATATAATACGAAAAAAAGTAACTAATGGTCAGTGTGTCTAAAAAAAGAGGTACCGCAAGTTTAACACCCGGAGGAAAAAGCTTAGCCCATACCTTAGCATATGCTTAAACATACGTGGCATGCATTGACGTTTACGCAATTATTATAGTGACAGCTCTCTTCCTCCCGGTAGAAACATAGAAAGCAAATTTGCCCATGCATTTGATGCCGAAGCTCAGCCGACGCCTATATTCTATTCCTTGTGCTCACAGGTGCGTCGTCATAGCAACGCACATGCGTAGTGTCTGTTTTTTTCTGAAGATACTACTTCTGCAGTCGGCAAGACCTGGGCTCATGTCACGGGACAACCTTGCCGTAGATAAGGAGAAAAGGTTTGACAGCGTCTCACTGTTTGCTGCACGAGACGCCGCCGTGGCATGCATTAGGGCCAAACTATGCGGCGTTTCTGCTGGTGTTTTTTTCGGTGTTTAGTATAGGCTGATCTCTGTCGGTATCAGCGCTACCGATAATGATAGCCAAAACGTGCTTTTCAGGACGACTGAGTTATATGAAGCGTCGAAGACGACGCCAAAAACGGTTTGATGAACGGAGAACCAATCAGAGCGTGGCCGGCAGCGACTCCCACTACCCAACAGCATCGTCGCTGCTGTACATGGCCGCCCGTCCCAGATCTAGTAGGTCGTCACTGTTGTCTGTGTGACCCACAAGTTCTCAAAATATGGTCGTATTTGACTTAGCTTGTTTCTCAGAAAATTGGACAGCAAACGTTCAGAATTTTTTTGAACTGTTTCTGAGCGTTATCCTTAAGCTCATCAGTAGTCTTAATAGGCGACATGGCCTCAAAAGTTCGAGACAACTTCTGAGCTCAGAGGCCACTTGTAAAAGTTTGTGGTTATTCCTTTCGAAATAGATGGCGCTACAAGTAAAAATAGCAAAAAAATGACCTTTCGATGGCACTTTGACTTGTTTTCTTTACTCAAGAATGAAAAATTAGACGTAAAAACTATAAAAGAAATATTTGTTGTTGGTCCGTTGAACGACGCTGACACTGCAGGCTTTGTGAGGATTGAAGTTCATTTCCTTTGGTCATAATGTGTGACGCTGGGCCGGCGCTGGTCTCAGCGTTCTCTATGTGGTTGGTCACCTTCTTTGGCGCGATTGGTATAGTGTCTAGAAATATTACCGTCTAGTGTGCTAAGCGCGCGCATTCCGTACGACAGAGGGTGGCCCCGCATGTGATGACTGCACGCAGATGCCACAAGCGACGCTGCGTGTCGAGTGGGTGCACGAACGCGCAAAATTTCTCTCGTCCTGTTGGTGCCGGAGCCTCGCCAGGTGCAGAATTAATGTATGAGAGCTATCATCTGTTTGCTATGAAGTTCGACGACGCCAGATGTAGGCTGAAACATCCTGAGGTGTTATTATTTAAGCAGCAATGCAAAGAAAGGACGTGTTTTGTGCCACTGTGATAAGCAGTTATCGGTCGAACAAGAAAAAGGTGTCTAGCTCGCTGAACCAACTGATCCAGCATGGTTTCCTGAATGGAAAGGTAAGATCAAGAGGGCAGACAGAAGGCTGACGCTGGAGGCTGTGATGTGCGAAAGGCATTTTCAGAATGACTTCATCGAAATATCTTTCTGAACGGGGTGAACGTTGTTGCGAACGAAATCAACGTTTCAAGTATCAATCTCTAAAGAAATTGAAAGGACCGCTTTGAATTTCTGTAACACCCTTTTTGTCCCCATTTCAACGCCGGACTCCCTTTGCAAAATTTATTGAGTGTCATATGCGACGACTGTCAGATTGTTCGTTGGCATGTTATCATTTATTTTCACTCGATCCTACTGGAAAGCACGCTAAGAGGTAGAGATTTTTCGGTCTTCTGTGAAAATCATTGCTCTCAAGAACAAAGCACATTTTTAAAATAACTGGTGGTTATACTGTCAATGGTCTTTAAAATTAATTTATTTGCGTACTGCAATCACTTTGAGCACCTATCTATCTATCTATCTATCTATCTATCTATCTATCTATCTATCTATCTATCTATCTATCTATCTATCTATCTGTCTTTCTGTCTGTCTGTCTGTCTGTCTGCCTATCTATTCATATATCTATCTATCTATCTATCTATCTATCTATCTATCTATCTATCTATCTATCTATCTATTGTTATGCCTGCGAGTTCACAGCGAACGTCCATTCCTCTGAAAAAGGCAATCCTTGTCAAGGCCAGCCCGCGAGCCCGCCTGACACGAACAACTCAACGGCGTCAACATGCGGCGGTGCCTCTCTGTCGCGCACGCACAGTGAGTCACCTTAGCCAGCGAGCCCGTCGAGCAAGCAACCGGTGCCTTCCTGTCTGGCGAGTCTGACACAATGCGTGGTGACGTCACTCATCCTTGGGTGCAGCCACCTGCAGCGCAGCGGCTCCAAATTTGATGAGAATGACGCGGCGCAGCGGGGACCCTAATGGAGGATTCTGACCTCACGACCAGCGGCGCTTCTGATTGGACATTTGGTTATTGAAAGAATCCACCCGGTGCATATAAAAAAAGCCCTGCGGCGCGTCGCGAGCGGCATTCCTATGTGTTGGAGAGGAGAGCTCGGCTCTTCGGGTCTCTAAGCTGTCAGCTCCAATGCCAAATTTGTAACGCCTCTGTATATATATGCTGTACATAAGCCTTGTTTAAATCACCGTCGTCTCGTCCGCTCGTCTATCAGCTCTGCGCAGAAGCAGTCGCGAGCTGAGAAACCTACGCTACCAAACAGCTGGTGACCGTGTCGGCGGAGATCGGAGCAGTGGCGCCTTCCGGACCGTGTTGGCGTCGCCGTCTTTCGAAACAGTGGTTGCAGCGGTGAGATTCATGGCGCCCTTCGTAACGCCGTTGGAGGCGCGCTTTGCAACAGTGGTTAGCAGCTGCGGGATCAGCCGGCGTCAGCTACATCGATGCGGTGAGTGCCTGATGTTTTCCCCTCAG
The DNA here is from genome assembly GCF_013339725.1 of Rhipicephalus microplus. NCBI lineage: Eukaryota > Metazoa > Arthropoda > Arachnida > Ixodida > Ixodidae > Rhipicephalus > Rhipicephalus microplus. The sequence goes on along the minus strand of NW_023609538.1, from coordinate 31,259 downwards.
TTCACCAGACTACTCTAGCTCAGGTTAGAGTAGTTAAGAGAAGGGCTGTGTGAAGCGTTGAAGTGAGCTTTGATTGTTTCAAGCAAAGTCGAAGTGGTTTGAAACGAAAGTTGATGCGGAGGGGGTAAACATGGTTGTGTTAAAAATTGCTTGCGCGTCTTGCTAGTTGACTTATAGTGGGTACGGCAAGTAAATTCTTAACAGGGGCAAACAGCAAGAGGCTAGTGTGAACGATGGAGAACCTTAAAGTGAAGGACCTGATCGAAATTTGTGAGGAACTCGGCATTACTCTGGGTCATGCGAAACGAATGCAAGCGATCCTTGAGATCATGAGGGATGAAGGAGTGTCGGCTGAGGAAGTCGATGAGGCCTGGGCGGATGTCAAAGCACGCCGCGAGGAGGCCGAAAGGCGAGAAGCTGGCGAACGTGAAGAAGCTGAAAGGCGAGAAGCTCGCGAACGTGAAGAAGCTGAAAGGCGTGAACGTCACGAGCGCGAGGAGGCCGAGAGACAGGAGTGCCTCGAGTTGAAACGAATAGAATTGGCAATCCTACAGTGTTCGCAGGCACCTAGCGTAGCTTCTCCGACGATTCAGGTCAGCGGTTATAGAATTCGGGACCAACTGCCACCGTTCGTAGTAGGTGAGGACATGGCGAATTATCTTCGTCAAGTTTGAACATGTCTGTGAGCGAAACGCTTTGGAGCGGTCTCTTTGGGGGCGGAACCTGTTAGCTCTTCTTCCCGGCGAAGTGTCCGACGTGATAACTTGCTTGTCGAGGGAAGCGTTTGAGAGCTATGACGAGGTTAAGGAAGTGCTCTTGAGACGTTATAAGTTGTCACCCGAGGCTTTCAGGCAAAGGTTCGGGTATGCTAAAAAGGGGAATGAGTCAAAACGTTGACTTCGCGTTTCGTCTTAAAGCCGATTAATTTGAATGGCTCAAGGGCGAAGGTGTTTATGACGACCGTGATTAAGTAGTGGAATGCGTTGCACTTGAGCATTTCTTCCGCTGCATCGAGGAGGATGTCAAACTTTGGCTGCAGGACAAACTTGGTGAAGTACAGCTAAACAAGGCAGCAGAGTTAGCTGATGAGTATTATACTCGCCGAAAGTTGCATAGCAGGGCAGTGCGCGTTGAAAAGGATGAAAGGAAAGAGGGCTTTTCAAAGAAACCTGATCAATGGAAACCCGCTCCGCACCGTAATTTTAAGAAGGACCCGTCTCTTACGAAGTACACTGTAGGGGAAGGGCAAACGGAAGCGGAGAAATTGAGTGAGGTTCCTCAACTCACTGATACCACACGGGCGTTTGAATCACGGAACCCGCTAATCTGCTACAACTGCAAAAAGGAAGGGCACATCGCGATAAACTGTAAGCGAAAGTTTGCTTTTGCAACACTCCGAGAATCGGAAAAGAACATGAGGTTGTTAGAGCCGTATCTCCAAGAAATTAGTGTGAATGGGAAAATATGTCGGCAACTTCGAGACTCAGCGGCAACCATGGACGTTGTCCATTCTTCATTGGTGTCTACGGATGACTTTACAGGAGAATTCGCGTGGATCAGGCAAGTCGCCGAGGAGCAGAGTGCTTGCTTACCAATCGCTACGGTTGTTATTGAAGGACCCGTTCGGTAAGCTTCGCACCGAAGCGGCTGTGTCTGCTGCGCTTCCCGATCGTTTTCCTTATCTTTTCTCTAACAACTCAGAGCATCTTCTCAAAGAGCAGGGTAAATCGTTCTGCCCCAACTTAGCGTACATGGCCCTCACGCGATCGCAAGCGCGGAAAGCTTTCGCAGGAGCTTGATTCTTGTTCAATGTGGTGAAACAAGTTCAAAAGCAGCTGATCTGTGCGGCGAGTCGACGGAACTTCAGAGAGGAAATTCTCCGTGTGAGTCATGTGAGCAGTCACTCGTGCGGCCCGTCGCCGAAGTGACCGGCGTGGTTTCCGTAGCAGGGGGAGACGACATGGCGCCATTGAGTCAGAGCGAAAGGGGTGCAACGCTCTCGCCTGTAGCGGAGAGTTGGAAAAAGCTGTCGAGGGTTGATCGAGAAACGCTCATTCGAGAGCAGCGTGAGGACCTCTCGATTAAAGCGCTAATGAAAAGCGTAAACTTGGAAAAAAAGAAAAAGAATGTTTCTTTTTTGAGAAAGCAGGGCTTCTGTATCAGAGCTACACAATAGCGCAAGGTCGCAAATATGAGCAGCTCTTGGTGCCACAAAAGTATCGTCGCTTACTATTGAACTGGCTCATGAAAACGCGTGGGCAGGGCACCTCGGCATAAAAAGACCAAGGCTAGAGATTCCCTTGAGTTTTATTGGCCGAGATGCTGGAAGGATATCGAAGACTTTGTACGCTCATGCGACGCTTGTCAGAGAGTGGAGAAATCCACGGACAAGTGGAAGGCACCCATGAAGCATTCTTATACCAATTATGAAGGGAAATTAGGAAGGCGGCCGAACGAAATTTACCACAGTAACTTGATGAAACCATACGTTCAACGTCAAAGAGTCGTAAATCTGCTGTTGAATGCTTCAGAGGAAGAGGGAGCAGAAATTTTGAGTTTTAGTGATGTAATCGAAAGGAGATCGGAGGTAATCTTGGAGCAGTTGAACCTAGAGCCTAGGTTAAGGAAGTCCAGAAGGAGGACCTGAGAAGGATTGTTTCCAAGTTTGGAGACGTGTTTTCAGGACCGTCCCGGAAACACGACGGTGATCGAACACGATATCGAGCTAACTGGTGAGGAGCCAGTCTGTAGGAAGCCGTATCGTTGTTCCCCTGTGCAACGTCGCAAATATTAGCAGCTGTTGGTACCGCATAGGTATCGTCGCCTAAAAGTGGCCCGTTACTGGGTTGGAGCATAATACGCCAACAGCTGCAAGTTTGACGTTCGCTACAAAAAAGGAAAGCTAAACGCTAATGCGGACGCATTGAAGCCGTGCGTTTAGTTAGTACCTTCTCCACCTTTCGATTTCTCGCTGGTGATTCGGGGCAAAATTTTGTCCTCATCACTGCCTTAGCTGAGCGCTCTCGTCCAGAATGAGCTCAAGGAGCCAACTTTATGTTGTATTTTAATTCGTTACGTTGTGGTACGTGTAAAATTTGAGTTCTCCTTTTAAGAGTCTTGTGTCCCACATGTGCCTCTTGATGTAGAGGGAACGAAATTCCGATAGACACGTAGCTAGGTATATGTTGTACTATACTTTGTCTGGTGTTCTGTCGGGGGACCGAGGGCACTTGCTTGTGTCGTGTGTTGTCTGTTGTCAAACCGTTCTTGACAAGTTGCAGAACCATCGACAAGTGCTGAAACCAAGGATCGTCAGAAGAGACGAGCGAAGCTAGTCGACAAGTTGTGGCGACAAGCCAGTGGAGCTGGGATCCGTCCTCAAGAGCGGGATGTGTTCACGGAACACAGTCGGGAGCTGCATTCTCCCCATGGCCCTGGAGGCGTACCTAGAGGGACCTAGCGAACGAGCGCACCTGACATCCGATCCACGTGGAAGCAGCTCGTCTTTCCGGTGCATTATCTGGCGGCAGGGGTGCTGTTATGGCTGCGAGTCCACAGGCGATCGTCCATGCCTCTGAAAAAGGCAATCTGTGTCAAGGCCAGCCCGCGAGCCCGCCTGACGCGAACAACTGAACGGCGTCAACACGCGGCGGTGCCTCTCTGCCGCGCACGCACAGTGAGTCACCTCAGCCAGCGAGCCCGTCGAGCAAGCAACTGGCGCCTTCCTGTCTGGCGAGTCTCACGCAATGCGTGGCGACGTCACTCGTCCTTGGGTGCAGTTACCTGCAGCGCAGCGGCTCCAGATTCGATGAGAATGACGCAGCCCAGCGGCGACCCCATTGGAGGATTCTGACGTCACGACCAGCGGCGCTTCTGATTGGACATTTGGTTATTCAAAAAATCCACCCGCTGCATATAAGGGAAGCCCTGCGGCGCGTCGCGAGCAGCAGACCTATGTGTTAGAGAGGAGAGCTCGGCTCTTCGGGTCTCTAAGCTGTCGGCCCCAGTACCGAATTTGTAACGCCTTTGTACATATATGCTGTACATAAACTTTGTTTAAATCACCGTCGTCTCGACCGCTCGTCTATCAGCTCTGCGGCAGAAGCAGTCGCGAGCTGAGAAACCTACGCTACCAAACAGCTGGTGACCGTGTCGGCGGAGATCGGAGCAGTGGCGCCTTCGGGACCGTGTTGGCGTCGCCGTCTTTCGTAACACTATCTATCTATCTATCTATCTATCTATCTATCTATCTATCTATCTATCTATCTATCTATCTATCTATCTATCTATCTATCTATCTATCTATCTATCTGTCTGTCTGTCTGTCTGTCTGTCTGTCTGTCTGTCTGTCTGTCTATACGTATGTATGTATGTATGTATGTATGTATGTATGTATGTATGTATGTATGTATGTATGTATGTATGTATGTATGTATGTATGTATGTATGTATGTATGTATGTATGTATGTCTATCAAATCACCTACTTCTGGGTGCTCCCACGATCACCCACTTACTTAGGGTAAACCAAAATTAGTGTGAGCGGGTAAGATGGTTTGATGAATATGACTCGCTAATCCTGACATGAATAATGTCACAATCCCGTAACGTGTACAGTCAAACCCTTCTCACCGCACCTTATTTTTTTAACGCGTGAGCGGTAAGAAAAAACTGACATTGGCAACGTTGTCCCTACGAATGCAAATAATAAACGTTTGTGTCCCAGCAGAGGAATAGAAGCCAAGCATTCGGCGTGGAAATCAAGTATTCCACCACAGAGCCACGCTAGGTCTCCGAAATACTTTGCAAGAAGAGCCTAATGTTCGTGAAATGCTAATTCTGGTTTCAGTGTTGGCTATCCAATTTCTTGCATATATTTAGCGCCTCTTCAAGTTTTTCGCGAAATAAAAAAATACAACAGAGTCACCTTCCATCCGCATGCTTTGCACAGCGTTGATTCTCAAGTTACGCTGGATCTGTTTTTTTTTTTTGCGGGCAGTAGCGGATGGCGAAATGTATGTCATGAAATGATCTTCAATCGGTATTGCAAAGTGCCATTACTGTGAAAGCAATCGAGTAGTTCTAATAAAATAAATCATTTTGTAACAGAATGACTCCAAGAATAACGAACAAAATTGGCCCCGTATCTGCATGTTACACTGCAAATGTCGTCGAGAGACGTCTCGAGAGAATGAACAAAACGTTTATTTGATGTTCTGCGCAAGAAATATGGTGAACGGTATTCTGAACGCGCTGTGTTAGAGTGCCTCGAGCGTGAAGGGGAAGTGAACGAGCGCATTAAGTCACGTTCCACGTGAGACATGAGTGCTATCTGGCTGTTATCTTAAAAAACGAAGCGCGCGCGCTGTGCGCCCCCGTCTCGGAGGTGACCAAGTGTAGAACGCAAGGCGATGGGTAGGTGCCACCACTGTGTCGGCTTAGTAAAGCGTTGGAAACACTCACCTTTTCGTGCAAGCGTTACATAGTCAGTGCAACGTGATAAACGCTACGGTCCATAAGATTACTGATCTGTTCCTTTTTTAGTAAGATCCACACATACAGAATATTGACGTGTGTTATGATGCCTCAGACATGCGCAATTATTGCTTTTTAATTGACAATTGCACAAGTAATAGCGCTGAATATTGAGCAATATTCATGGGCGCTGCGGATGGGGTCGGCCGTTTGGAGTATCGTTTGGCCACTTTGGTGCCGTTTAGAATACCGTTAAGGGCGGACAAAGAGGCAAATGTACAGACAGACACACCAAAATTTTCGTTGCGTTGGAGGTCCCCAAGAAAGACTATCGTCTTTAATAAAAGTTGGCCTCGCGCGGCTCGGCCTCCTGAAAGCTTCGCAATGCTTGCGGACCGCATTGAAAGGTTTGAAGGCAAATGCACCCACTCGCACAGGAGTGCACCATGCGGGCGCCGCCGGCAGTCATCAACTGCGGGGCCAGCTCCTAGCCAGCGCTCAGCAGACTAGCCAGTATATTTCTACACACTCTATCATTTGTATCATAACATTAATAGGCACGAAGCCAGAAAACACCGCCAAGAACGCTGCTTGAGGTTAGGCCTTTACGTGCCCGTTGGCGTCACATATATACACTATAGCTTCGTTTAACCGTGAGTAATAAAATCACCTCTTTTGCTTTATTTTCTTTTGTATATTTTTTGAAGAAAGCAGTGTCACTCACAAGCCAAGGTAGTCGTTTATTGATTTAGTTTTTGTTCTTTTTTTTGTTTGCACCTGTTGATAGCGTGATTTCACAGCCTCACACATAAACTACAAGATTTACCAGTGCTGCCAATCTAGAGAAATTGCTATTGAAGGCGTATATTTCTGTACACAAATATTTTAAAGATTTTTCATAAAAGTCTGGCCTAAACATATCTTTCAAGATTCCATACTCAGGTGCATCTTTTGATTGATGATAAATAACGACGTTGCATTTATGAAAGCGGATAGCCTGTTGTCAAGTTATTTAGTACTTTCCGCCCATCAGCCATGTGTAGCCGACACTAGCCATAACTCGAAAACGAACTTCTGACTGTTGCGACCGATTGATGACGCAGTGGTTCGCAGTGTCTCTTTCTTGCATTCTTTTTGGCGGCGATGGAGAGGTACGGTGTGTGTGTGTCTAATACAAAGTCGATCTTGACGTTTAAAGTTAGAAATTGGCTCACAGGACTACTACTACCACTAACAATGATAGCATTATTGCTTTATTTTTGAATTTTTATTGCTGCATGGATTATTATTGCTAAGTAGTGTTCAGATAATTTTTTATTGAAGTGGGTTCATTCATTGTACAGAGTATTTTTGTGCAATTATCCCGCTTTTTTACGCCCCACTTGGTCTGCGCGATGTTCAACTAAGCAAATCTTAGCCAGTAGTGAGTGACACATAGCAGTTAGTGCTAACCAGTGCTACATGTATGCGGGCAAACATGATTGTTCGGGGCACCAACGTTAACGAGTTATGGAAAGAAAGGAGCGTGGATCTGGAACTCATCAAGATTTGTTCACGCATATCAGTGACAACTTGCAAATACCATCGGGAAAATTGAGTCTCACGTTTACCTGTGTGTGTCAAAGCCTGAGCCGGCGTCTTCACAAGCCCGTCGGTAGTGGAATAGGTTGATTCCTGGCCGGAGATGTGTCGCTTCAGGGCAACCTGGTAGTCGTTATTCTCATCATCGTCCTCATTGTCAGGTTTGTCTGCGTGTCACATTACGTTCGTGTGAGTCATGAGATTCGTGGTTGTGGGGTTAGGCACTGCTCCCTCCTTGAGCAAACGTAACACAAAGGTAAGGTGCTATATTTTCATCTATTGGCCATTGCAATGACGGTAACTATCGTCTTTAGGACGTCGCTGGCGTGCTGTATCAATATGGCAGGTCCATGCATGCGTCATAATTTAAGGGACAGAGTGAATCCAAAAACAACGTTTCCTGGTAACTGTCGCTAGCCTTCTCACCTGAACGCCGTCGAAACCGCAACTGGTTTCCTTTTTCGTTACGACACTCGTACCTTTTTTTTCTTACGTGTTCAATATTACAGTCAAGGGTACGCAGTAATTTCATTCACGCTCTCCATGACATTGTGTGTCAGTCTGCTCCACATGACTCAAACACGCAAAACACCAATCAACTCGAATTTCAATATAATTGACTCCTCATTGTATTTCTGGGATTTCATGCTCCAAAACCCCTGTTTGTAGAAGCACGCCGTACTGCATTATTACGGAAGAATCTTTACCATCTCGCTGCTTATTATATATCATCTTAATTGGAGCACACCGCAGACAGGAAAATAAAAAAGAGCCACTGCACTGCCAACACATTGCGAGGAAATTGTGGACCAAATTACGTCTCAACGGCCTCATACAAAGAGTGCAATGGCGGCGTTACAATAGTAACGCTATCACTGTGCCTATACTGCATATCGCAACACAGCGTGCCACGTAACCGTGTAAACATATCCCATGTAAGTAAGCAATGGTAGGTGCCGTCGATATACGTTGGTTTGTTGTAGCGACGCCCGGCGCGTAAGCTCCACCCACTCGTCTCAGCCAAAACTACGCTAGCACCCTTTATGATCACGTGACAAAATGTGCACCTGGGGCCAAAGCTGTCTTTAAAAGCTGCCTCCGAGCATGGCGCCTCTGAACACCTCCCGCATCTCTACAAGCGGCGGCTGCAGCAGAGGAAGTTGCAATGAACATATGAGCCTTGTTGACGTGTAGCTCCAGCTTTGAGCCTTAGAAAAACGTGAGGTATTTTAATGGTGATGGCATTTGCGAAACGTCGTCGCCATCGCGGCAGTCTACGTCACACGCGTACCTACATCTTAATTTTGTATTCTTGCAATATGTAATCGCCATTTCGGTAGTCAATAACCCACGTGTACATTTTAATCTGTTAGCTAATGGAAGAACAACAGACCCAGTTCATTAGGAAGCTCTACGGTACAATATGCAAACGAATGGTGTAAAAATACATAGCCACAAATTCTTCCGGTGAATGCTCCCAAGTAAGAAATGTGCAGTGGAACTGATTGCTGCAAGCGACCAGAGCAATCTCGACGGCGCTCATCCTCAATACGCTTGCGATAATGCTTCACCTAGATTATATAGACAATGCGCTTACCTACCGGTCATATCTGCGGCTCAATTAGTGAACACGCTCAAACTGAGGCCACGAAATACCTACAGATCATAAACATGCTGTACAAGTTTTTCGAGTGCTGCGTATCGGTGAATTCTCACAGGCGTGAAAATCTCGTGAAGTGCAGCGCAGCCAGAACAATCTTGCCCGATACACTTGTGTCAGGTGTGTCAACACAGCAGCATATCATTCAGGAAAAGCCTAGTAAGTCATCACTAGGGGCTGTTTTATTGAACCATGCCTGTGCAGAAAGAAACACATGCTGGAGTATAACGAAATCTTTTTGACGCGTGTAAGACTTCTCCATAATATTAACATTAGCCACATTGAAAAATCGTTCGAATATCTTCACATATGTCAATCCTATTCACAACAATTACGTGCTTGAGGTAAACATGCTCGCTATGTCTCCTCATAAAGCTTATTAAAAAAATGTGGTGTGGCGCATTACAATGACAACCGCTCGACAAGGCTTATCTTTTCTGTTTGTAAGTCGCTCCACCGTTCGACCAAGGCAAGATCTCACTCGGCTCTTCTTGCGATGGTTCTTCTAAACAGAAAGCTGAAGAAAAACCTAGCACATTTTTCTTGTGCCTTCCCGCACAAATAACCGTCACAGCTCTTCGGTTCTCCTATTTATTTCACTTTTCACTTGACAGACAACGCACGCAGCAGCGAAAACACAGCAGCAACTGCGGATAGCATGGTGGCTTTTGCCTACCACGCGAAACCAAGCTATCGACGACAGCGCCGTCGCATTTCCATGAAGTATGTCAGGTGGAATTTGTCTTTATGCATACATCGCATGCCGTGTTGTGATGGTGACCATGGCGGCATGTGCGTTTACATCTCAGTCTCGTACCGAAACGTGGCGGATGGCATTAATTTTTTGCATCGTTCTTAGCCACGCTGTGTTCCTCCGGCTGTAACTGCACCCAGTAAAGTTATTATAACCTGCTGGCATAGGTCGGCGAACGCACTTATGAGTCGATTCAGATTCAGATCGAGTCATGAGTCTGAATGTTTAGTGATACCTGGTGAGTCATATCTGTGCGAGTTTGAGTTCGAGTGAGTCCCTTTGAATAAAATTTTTTGCGAGTCTGAGTGAGTCGAAAGCGGAAGATATAATTTTTGAGTCTGCCTTACCGAGTGCCACTTTTTATTTTGCCGACCAATGGTCCTAACAGCACAACTTCAGCGCTCGAATGAGTGTTATGTGGATTCATTTTTACACTCACGTCTACTAGAACACATTGCAAAGCAGTATATTTTATACACCATTTGAATATAGATTGATCAGAGATGTGAAATAAAATGGGAGTCCCTTGAGCTCAGCCCCCTTCTCCCCGCCAGCTGTCTGTTTCTAGGAAGCTCTTGATAAATATATCATAATCTGTAAGCTTTATAAGAAATGACCTCTCTAGTTTGCAAGCACTAATAACTGGTATTTGTAGGGGTACCATATTAAAAGGCGCCAAGAACAGTGCCGATTAGGTTAGACATTTGTGTTAAAAAAGCATTGAACCCATGGTTGAAAGAGCTATTTATAGAGAAACAGATCCATGAGTCGACTCACTACGTGTGACTCAAATTGAAATCAATTCTGAATCTGAATCAGTCCAAGTGAGGAATATTTTGGTGATCTTGAGTCGAAGTGAGTCCGGTTGCAGAAACTTTTAGTGAGCATGAGTCCGAGTGAGTCATAAGTGCAAAATATAATCATGTGTGAGCTTAAGTGAACTCCAAAACATTTACCGACCTATGCCTGCTGGTAGCTATGTAGTGTGAACATCGCTTGCAACGAGCGCCTACCCATGCACCGTGCCGCGCACAAAGCAGATGAAAGATTTGACGTGCTCAGCCAGCAAAATAATGCTGAGACACCGTGAGAGAACGGGACCAGCATGCACGATTAACGCCTTGCAAGAATGCGACTGATGGGCAGGGTTTGCTTGTGACAAGCGGATGAAACACACGTGTCTTGCGAGACCAGATGAGGACATCATGTATAGCTTCATGTTCAGTATAGTGTAAAAACTTGCTCGTACCCATTCAAACACTTCTGCTTTACTTAAGATCTCCACTCCTTGGCGTGTATTCGCGGGTTTACAGCTAGCACATGCATTATAACGTCATTTGCATTCCTGGCCAGACACAAGATCATCGGTTGCAAAATGGTGACACCGCTGTGCTTTCACGTGGAACACGGGCATGGCGACCGGGCGCAGCCTGACATTAACCTTTACTAACGCTGCTACACGTTTTCCTAGTCAATACTCGTTGAATATTATGACACTTGAGTTAACATCTACCTACAAGTACCTCGGTCTCCACTTTCAATCGAATCTATCTTGGCACCATCATATAGAAGTCACTCTTGCAGCTGCTAAACCGTCTCTCGGGTTACTGAAACGAAATCTTAAACAGGCTCCATCGCAGTTAAAAAAACTTGCTTTTACCAGTTTAATTTGCCCTAAAATAGAATATGCCAGCGCCATTTGGGATCCTCATCAAGCCTACATCGTATCAAATATTGAATCTTTGCAAAACCGAGCTGCTCGTTTCATTTACTCAGATTATTCTACCTATTCCCACATAACTAACTTAAAAAACCGTGCTGAGCTAGAGGATTTGGCCATTCGTCGGAAATATGCACGCCTATCACTTTTCCACAAACTTTACAATCACCCATCATTACATGACAGTTTCTTTGAACCCGCCTGTTCCATCTTTCCCCGCCGTGATCATCCTAACAAAGTCAAACGCCCGCTATCTCGCACACTTCGTTTCGCTCAGTCATTCATCCCGCGCACTATTATTGAGTGGAACAGTTTGCCTGCACATATTGCCACCGAGAAAGACTTGGTAAAGTTTTCAGAGCTCATGCGCACTACGGTGACTAACTAAATATTTTTTGCTCTTGTTGTTTTGTTTTCTTTCGTTTTTAACTATTGTATAACGCCATGCAATTGCTGCCCGTATTCATGGTTTGTGCTTTGTTGCGGTTGTCAGGTTGCACTGTATCTTGCTGTACTGCTTTTTTTCTGTTTTGTTGTATTGGCCCCATGTATTGTATTTCTGACCCCATGTATTGTATTCCCCATGTATTTCTGTATGTTGTGTTGGCAAACCATGTTGTATTGCCCCCCCCCCCCCTATGTAATACCCTCTTCTAGAGGGCCTTTAGGGGTAACCTGAATAAACAAATAAACAAGCGGCGCGCGGCCGATCTTGCTTTCTGTACAAAGCATGGATAAACACGTCAACGCTGACACCACGCATGCCGTAGTCAGTGTGTCCAGTCGACAGCGCTCTCTCATGCTCTCACGTGTTCACGAGCTGAAGAGAGCAACGCGCTTTTTACTGCCCTGCTCGAATGTAAGCAAGAGAGAAGAATTTGCCATTGAAATTGACCGCCTTCTAGATTCAGCACGGCTACACAAAGAGTCACGCCAGGGCTTCTTCTGAGTTCTTTTCATCTTCCGTGGATGTACAGGAGGCTGAATTTCGCCTTGGTCCGAATTCGGCCGCTGTTGCTTGAAATCGAGAGAATGGCATCGCGCTTGGTTGCGCTACACCTGACTCTTCTATAGGCTACAAAGACAGGTAGTTTTAATTCTCAATCCACAGCTTCCATCGTGACGATAATATATCTGCGGCGCTACTCGCATTACCTGCCGACGTCTGCGACAGTGTAGACAAGTACTTACGTTCCACTCGTAACACTAATAAATCTTGTTTTAGGGGCGAAGCTCCTTAAGGCGTGGGCTGTGCGTCCCCTGTATCCTGTATGTAGCCACCTCTCGTTTAGTTCTTGCAGTGTCCACTAGATGGCGGTACCGTCTCCTGTATGTCGCCTCTTCTCGTTTAGTTCTTGCAGTGTTCACTAGATGGCGGCTCCGTCTCCTGCATGTAGCCACCTCTCGTTTAGTTCTTTCAGTGCTCACTAGATGGCGGGACTTGTAGCTGATGATGAAAAGATGCAAGATGTTATAAACTAGACGGCGGTACTTGTAGTTGATGATGAAAGATGCGAGATGTTATAAAATAGGAATGATGTCACATATGGCACGTGTCATTGGTGGAAGGCAATCGTTCGATTTAGTGCGGCGACGTACGCTAGGGGGAGCATTGTAATAAAATCGAGTAGGCAAAATGTACGGAAGATTCATGGTTTACCAGGTTTTCCTCCAGAGCTTCGCCCACTCATCATCATTCACTTCGTGGATATGGCGGCACTTTTTTATGTGTAGCTTTTCTGTTGTAAGTAGCGAATGACCAACTTTTCAAGGATGGGAGGCTTGTTCGCTCGAGAACCACGGTTAGTTATTTGAAGATGGTTTTGTAGCGCACATTCACTTTTCAGGGTCGGAAAGCGGCGAGAAAGGTGGTACTAAGTAATATTTTTTGTACAAAACTAATGTGAGCTCACTAAAAAGGGAGCACTCCATTGATGGTTCTATTCTGCAAAGGCCTCCTTCTTCTGTGCCGCTATAATCCCCTTCGGGCAGCTGTAAATAAGTGTAACGCAGCGGCCATCGGTGTTTTATGTGTCACCTGTTTTCGTCTAAAGCGACCCAACTGTACTCATTCTCCTCCACTTGCTATAATGCACTGCTGCCGCAGCAGCATCTGCTTTTACACTCCGTGCAAAATAAGTGCTTCACTTTTTCCGTGTAAAATATATGCAAAAGGAACATGGCCACAAACGAAAACTAGTGTTGTAAGTGGTATATTATGGTGTACGTTCTAACTAAAATTATGGCCGGGGTTGCAAGGTTGTGAATTTCGTGTGTACTTGCACCTCGCACAATAGATATACTTTAAAAACGATAGGTTATTTTAGGCATTAACATTTTCTATATGATGCGTGTGTGTCCACACAAATATATCGCATGAGTCATCTACCCTTTAGGGCTTGCCCATGCGTTTTCTGCACAGCCATATCGTACGTGCCGGCACACGTACGATGTGGCTACCGCACGTAAGCGGATGGCGAAAGAACTGCCACTTGTGTGCTACAGGTATGCGCGCAAGCGTGGTGCGACTGTGCAAATAACGCATGCAAAGACGCTCCCATATGAACGGTATCACACTACATACTCGTTGTTCCGGGTTCCGTCGTAGAAGTGAGCTTGTCCCGCTGTCGCTGCGCAGCACTGCTGAGCAGCACCACCCCGACAGCCGTGACCAAAACTACCAGCAACACCATGCACCACAGCGTGTACCGGAAGCTGGCCGGCTGGCCGGACACGTCCCGGTTGCGCCTGGCACGGTCCAGGAGCAGCTGGAATGCCTGCGCATTGAGGAAACTTAAGAGGCAGAACTATGTGGCGTGACCGAACAGCAAATGAATTTAGAGGTCTTCAAACGTTTACGAAGCTGAAATATATACCAAACTAGAGAAGCGTTTAATTGGCGAGGCGTCCTGCTTTCACCGCTTTTCATTTTGCTTGTTCTTCGTTCGCATATGCGTTCGCATGGAGGGAGGGAAGGGAAGTGTTGTCGCAACATCCCCCCTCCCTTAATAAGTCAAAGTATGGGAGAAGCTTTGAGCATCCCCCTCTTAGCCACTGACAGGTGTGGCCATCTACTCTGGCCCTGCCTCCCTTTCTCTCTACAGCCATGCGCACGTATATGTTCGTGCGATTCTAACAGTGAGGAACGTTCTGCAGAATAGATGTGTTCCAGCTAAAGAGAGCCACACTAGGCGTATCCAACAGGGTAGTCTTTATTGGGATGCCTGAACGCAGAGGTATTAATCTGTCTGTATGCCTGTGCATTCATCCATCTGTCTGTCTGTCTGTCTGTCTGTCTGTCTGTCTGTCTTTTGGTCTGTCTGTCTGTCTGTCTGTCTTTCTCTCGCCTGTCTGTGCGTCCATCCATCTGTCTGTGCGTCCACCTGTTCTGTCTGGTGTCTGCCTGCGCGTCCATTCATTTGTCTGTGCGTCCACCTGCCTGTCTGTCTGTTCGTTTATCTGTCTGTATGTTTGTCTGTCTGTCTTTTGGTCTGTCTGTCTGTCTGTCTGTCTGCTGTCTGTCTGTATGTATGTATGTATGTATGTCACACGATTAAGCGACCCGGTGACAATATATACAATCTTTCAACGCCCGGCCATCTTTAACTGGTGGCCGCATTCATTCTTGTGAACATTGTCTACCAAAAAGCAATAATCACTTCCATGTGAGCTACAACGTGAATACCTAAATATTAGCTGGAGTGTTCCTCCCCTAAAATATGCATTGATGTGTTTAGAAAAAGTAGGTAACGATTAAGAGTACTAGTTACAAGTTAGGTTGGAATTGAGTAACAGAATATGCACGAAAATTGGCAGATCCCACGTACTGTTGGAATCGATGATATGCAAAGCACGAGTGAAAAATGTTATGTCACTTTAAAATCAGCACGACGTTACGAGGTGGAGCTAAATGACGCTGTAAAAGGCATCCGTCTCATGATTATCATGTTTGAATGTGTCGTTTATTTTCGCCATCTATTCAGGTCACGTGATACAAAATTTAGTATGTGGAGCTAGCGAAACAGCCGTGAGCACGCTATGAGCGTGGTATGTTGTCATTTTCTTACATGACACGCGTGTCAGCATTATCATGTTTCACCAGTCATATATTTAGTCATTTATTGAGGTCACGGAACACCCAGTTTGGTATATGTGGATCTAGGAAAACGGCCGCGAGCGCATCATGAAGGGCCCAGTATACTTCAGTGTAGCGTTGATGCGCACGCACGTTGGGCACAGCGACGCTACGTTAGCAAAACGCGAGCATTCCATAGTCTGGCGCCAGGCGCGACCATCGTTCATCGGCACCGGCCCATGGCAACCAGTGCGAAATGCGACAAGCTGCATTTCGCCTCGATGCGCCACTCAGACAACATTGCGTCTCCCTGTTTTCGTGACGGAGTGACGCCAGACGCGCTGAAACGCGCATGCGTCAAAGCCACGCGCCGCGGCACGCACCTGCGAGTATATGCAGGACGGGCACTTCGCGTGGGAACGCCGGCGTGACGCGACGAAATGAACGCCGGCTAGCACGCGCACCGTGTCACATTGGCGCCTTGACTGTGGAATGTAGCCATGTTCTGACATGGCACACATCGCATGATTATCATGTTTGCACCAGTCACATACCTTCGTCATCCATTCACGTACTGTAATACCAAATGTGTTATATGTGACGCCAGCGAAACGGCCACGAGCGCATCTTGAGCCTGACGTGTAGTCATGTTGTTACATGACACGCATGTCATAATTTTTCTGTTAGGGTCTGTCGCTTGTGGTCGCCATGCAATCATTTCAAAGCATACCAGTTTTGCAACATGCCATGTAAAGGAAACCACCGTAAGAGCTGCAGGACCATAATATGTAAATCATGACATACATGACATACATGTCATGATTTTCATGTTATGACAAGTGAAATATGTTTTTCATACTGTGATTTTATGCCATAACAAGTTTGGTATTGATACCATTATCGAAATAGTCAGGAGAGCTAAAAGTCATAGGCGGCTATATAGATAGATAGATAGATAGATAGATAGATAGATAGATAGATAGATAGATAGATAGATAGATAGATAGATAGATAGATAGATAGATAGATAGATAGATAGATAGATAGATGTACGTGGACGTGAGGTAGGGTTGGAGGGAGACGAGGATGAAGAAGAGGTTAAGGACATACGTTAAGGCTTGGTGATCCGTAAAGAGCTTGAAGCTCCTGCCATCCAGGTAAGGTCTAATATAGCCTACGGCCATTAAGACTGCCAAGGCTTCCTTCTCTGTAGTCGTGTAGTTCAGTTGAGTTTTTGAAAAAGTGTACGAATAGTACCCGACGACCCTCTGTTGACGGCTCCGTGGAGAGTCAGTATCTCTCTGGTAAAGCACTGCGCCTGTGCCATAATAAGAAGCATCGGTGTTCAGTACAAAGGGCAACTTGAAGTCTGGAAGCGTGAGGACCGGATCCGATGAAATAATGGTCACAAGACTGTGATAACCAGATTTACACTCTGCTGTCCACTGAAATGGAACATTCTTCTTAGTCATTTCTGTGAGGCATTTGGTTTTCGACGCATAATCTCTAATGAATTGCCGGAAATGTCGCAAGACCCAGAAATACCCGCAAAGAGTGCAAGTCATATGGCTTCTGCATTTTTGCGATTCGTTCGACTGATTCCTGTTTTCTTGTCTTGGTTTGGCCGTCAAATACTCTTCCAAGAAACACCACTTTACTCTGGAAAAACTCACTCTTCTTGTAATGATTTTGAGCTAGGCGTCACAAAGCGCTTGAAGTACACTAGCCAGATGGTTTGAGTGCTCTTTCTCGTTGCGGGAGTATACTATTATATCGTCTATGTAGACGTTACAAAACTTCACGATAAACGGTCGCAAGACGTCGTTCATCATTTTCTGGAACAAAGCGGGTGAGTTCTTCCAGCCAAATGGAAGTCGGTTATACTCATAGATGTCAAAGGGCGTAATGAAGGCAGAATATTTCTTGGACTTTTCAGAAATTGGAATTTGCCAAAATCTTTTACACAGGTCAATGCGCGAGAAAACTCTGCAGCCATCCGTGTCATCTATGATAGAGTATATACGTGGCATAGAAAACGGAAAAAGCTCAGTCTGCTTATTAATTTGTCTGTAGTCCGTGCAGAATCGAAGACTTCCATCTTCCTTTGGTGCAATGGTAATGGGTGAAGCGAACGTAGACGTGCATGGACGGATAATCTGCGCATCCAACATCTTTTGAATCTCATTCTGAAGCCGCACTTTCTCCTCTCGTGACATATTATAGGGCTTTTTTCTCACCACCGTGTTATCACTGAGCTGGAATGGAACCTCAAACTTCGTGTTGCTGTGGGATATCCTTTCAGGCACAGCAATTCCGGGTGAAGCGTCCTAACATCTTCACCTGACGATGGTTTCCGCGGAGTCCTTGAAGGCGAAACTGCAGCGTTGATAGCGCGGCGCTTTTCTTCTGTGGTAATTTCGCCTGTCCAGTAGATATTAAGGTGAAGTGCACTGATTACTGGACGTGAAAGCAGTAGTTCATATGGAACTCCGTCAAGTATCAGTGCTTGCGCAGTGACAGTGCTGCCGAGACATGGTATGGTTATACAAGTCCATTTATTGTGGACATCCCGTCTTCCATTGTATTCGTGTACATCTACTGGTCTTACCTCTTTTAATTTCGCCCTCTCAACAATATTTGCGTTAATAACCATGACGCTTGCTCCGCTGTCAACTAACGCAATCCGTTCCGATAGACTGTACGATAGTCTTGTATGAGACGAATAAACAGCTTTCTTGATGTCGTCGGGTGGAAGCCGAGACCCTCTCTATTTAGTTTTTTGTTACGTCATCTAGTCTTCGCCATGGTCTGAGCCTCCCTGGGCGGTCAAAAAGGATACGTGTGTTGTAGTAGGTCTGCAGCTTGCAAGCGGGCGTCGTTCCTCAGCTCGTGTGGCCCTGCTATTCCTTGCAGCAGGTGTCATGGGTTGACGCTAGGTTCCCAGGTCCTGAAGGTAGAGGTCTCGCATTCCCTGCAGAAGCTGTTCGACCGTCTTGGGTCCTCCCATTAGTATTTGCTTCTAAAGGTCCGGACTTAAACCATGAATGGTAAGCGGAACCACAGACGTCTCAGGCAAAGATGAGTCCGCCAGCTGTAGCAAGCGCCTTTTCTCATAAAATAGCTGAGTGCAGAGCCAGACCTGTATTTGAACGTGATTGCTTTGTCCCATAGCAACACCTTGTTCTCGCTGATGGAGCTGAGAAAGCTTGCTTTCCACTCTATCCATGGTTTGTTGCGGTGAGTATTGAGACGCCATTCGTATCAACTCTTTGCTATGACTGATAGGAATCGTCGCATGTTTTTCACTTTATCTTCGTCGCCGTGCCAGTAGTTTTCATTGCATGCATACTCGTAAAACGTGAGCCAAGACTTGGGACTACTAGACTCTCCGACAAACATGTCTGGCTTCACTTGTTCGCGACTCGGTCTGCCTAATCTATTCCGTCGCGTTTGCAAGCAAGCGTATTAAATCATTTCGCCGCCCATTCTGTTCTTGGTGCAGTTCAAGAAACTTGTTGATCAGCTCGAAGGAACTGTCAGGCGAAGCAGCGGCAGCAGGCTTCGCGTCGTTTCTTACTGGAGTCAGCACGAAATTCTCCTAATCCTGAAGTTTCATGTTGATCCTCACCATTCCTCTAGCTGGTAAGTAGTCTAGAGTGAGCTTCATTTTAGTACCTATATAGGAAACAAATGCGTCAGTGCTCACTGCTTCAAGAATAGCTAGTTCCTCTTCATCTTGAGGCGTTGCGGTCAAGATCCGGATGCCACCGCGTTGATTTGCTCCAATGGTGAAATCCACCCACATCTTGAATGTCCGCACAGAAAGTATACGCGGCTGCGCCGATTTGTAATAATACACAGTACTAGGCTGGGCTGTCAGCCGCCTTTACTTCTAACCTCTTCTTCCTCCTCGTCTCTCTCCAATCCTGCCTCACGTCCACGTACAATAGATAGATAGATAGATAGATAGATAGATAGATAGATAGATAGATAGATAGATTAGATAGATAGATAGATAGATAGATAGATAGAAAGATAGATAAATAGATAGATAGATAGATAGATAGATAGATAGATTTGATAGATTGATTGATATGTGGTGTTTAACGTCCCAAAACCACCATATAATTATGAGAGACGCCGTAGTGGAGGGCTCCGGAAATTTCGACCACCTGGGGTTCTTTAACGTGCACCTAAATCTGAGCACACGGGCCTACACCATTTCCGCCTCCATCGGAAATGCAGCCGCCGCAGCCGGGATTCGAACCCGCGACCTGTGGGTCAGCAGCCAAGTACTTTAGCCACTAGACCACTGCGGCGGGTAGATAGATAGATAGATAGATAGATAGATAGATAGATAGATAGATAGATAGATAGATAGATAGATAGATAGATAGATAGATAGATAGATAGATAGATAGATAGATAGATAGATAGATAGATAGATAGATACGCTCAAAGTCGCCGAAGTTCACTAACAAATGCTTCGCTATTTAAAAGCGCTCTGCCGACGATATGTCTTTGACACTGGCAGTCGTGGTGGGATGTGCCCAAGCTCTTGTTTGCCAAATATACTGCCAGATGGCGTCCATATCTCACGAAGCGTAGAGTTACTGTATATGCTATCTTTATAAAGTTAACTCTAACGCAATGTTTTTAGACAGAAGACTATCGTGTTTTGATGACATTTGCAGCGCCGCACAGAAATGCGAGGCCTATTGTTTTTACTGCAATCACATGTCTACAGGTTGCATTGCGTGTTTCAAAAAAAAAAAAACAGACAGCATTGACCACATGTTTCAATTTACTTCAATCAAAGTTATCGACGCCAATATTTTTTGGTATTATTCCAGAGGACATTAACAAAGAGTAAAGTGTGCCTGAAAGATTTGTATGATATTAGACGAAGCAATGATGCTACCTAACTACTGAAAGAAAAATATACATGAAAGCCAAGAGAAATCACTATGGCTCTACGGAAAGGTCCGGTTCATAGTGCGTGAGATAATACGCCTTCACGAGGAATATTGCTGCAGTAATAGCAGGCACCGAAAATGTCTACTGTGTATGTCTGATTTTTGCAGAAATACAATTCTTTTAAACAGGCCCCGGAAACTCTCAGGTGTATGTTCGCCGTGTTATCGCTCTTTTACACGGCTTAACTATGCGGGATGGCTTTGTGCTCTCCCTTAGTAGAGTACGAAGTACTTTAAATTGGTAACCACTTTTTCTTAACACACAGTTCAAGTGATCACCTGCAGGGGGCGAAAAATCAACCGCAGCGCGTTTCGGCTTCAAGCGCCCGAAGTCGATCTACAGACCCCTTCGTTATGCAGCGCATGGGCGCCACCATTCGCGCAACTGCACTTCGTTGTAAGGGCGCCCTCGTCGGCGCCAGCTTTCAATTCTAAAATGACCGAATACTACATCTTTGCGTGCCGCTACACACAAAGAAATGGACATGGGCCGGACACCCAGCACGTGGAAAGAATAGCCGGTGCTCATTACGGGTAACTGACTGGATTCCTGCCGGAGCAGGCACACGCGCGAAGGGAAGACAAAGAGTTAGGTGGACCAATGAGAATAAAAAGTTTGCGGGTATAACGTGGCAACAGAAAGCACAACACCGGGTTTACTGGTGGATCATGGGAGAGACTTTGCCCTGCAGTGGGCGTAGTCAGGCTGAGGAGGATGATGACACATAAAAAACAAGGTGTTAATTATAGCAAGTAGTTTTTTTGTGGACATGTGCTGCGCCATCAATCTTAATAATGGTTTTTGTTGCAGCTACTCCTAGTCAGCAGCCTATCGAGTTCATTATCCTCATTTCGAAATATGCGGCGGCCAATAGTAACGACAGCCGGTAACGGCTCGCGGTACGTTCGGATGTGTCTCGCACTGTTTCGTTTCGCTGTAATATTTCGAGCCACTGCCGGCCGACAGACTGTCTCTCGTTCTGTTCATTTTGACTCGTTCAAATGCCTTCGCGAGGAGATTATATGGGACTTCCGAGGAACGAAGCGACCGGTAAAGCTTTCATCGAATGAACACTCGTTGCAAGCCCAATAATTACGACTGGTGAATAGAAAGCGCTTCAGTTTTTTAAGGGCAGTCACTTGCTGGGCTACTCTGTTCGTTTCAACATAAGTAGGTTGTTTTTTTTGCCAATGACTCCGTAGGCGTTGCGCGGCGGCAGCGCATTGCAATTATAAAATTTAAATTTTGTTAACATGTCAATTTGTCATCGGAAAAACGCCCGTTACTTGGGGCGTGATTTCACGTGGGAAAGAGTCGCTGACTCAAAAGTTAATTCTGAGTTTTTATGGCAAAGTAACACAAACCAGGCCTTTACGATGAAAGAAGGCAAATACATCACGTCGTCCCGCATGCTTCTTCGTAGCTAGCCCGTATATTAGTAGCATAAAACCTACGAGTTAATAGTTTACTGCAGTCACACTTGAGAAGCATCACATAATCATTGGCATGGTTTTCCTACAGCGTGACAAAAAAGGGTCACCTAAGTCAGAAACACTACTTTTTCTGTCACAGCCTCCTGGCCTGCCTGACATGAAAGAGACTGTGTACAAGTGGCAACAAGTAACCTGCTACATGAGATGCCTTGTGAAGAAGCAGCCCCGAGTGATACATGTGTTATGAGGTATATATATATATATATATATATATATATATATATATATATATATATATATATTGTGAGCATCATTACTCGTTCCATCTTTTCATCTGTACATACTCATCATCACCACTCCAGTTTAGGTTGCGGGGCACATACTCGAGACAATAAAGAAGTGGGGGACAATCTTACAAGTGGGGGAGAGTTCTGCCCGATTTCTGCGTCCTCTCAGCTCTCGGACAACCCCAGCGTCTTCTACAACACATCCCTGGAGCTCCGTTCAGGCCGCCGCTTAAACGACCTGGGTTCGGTAATGTCGCAAGCCGACCAGCCCAGCGCAGCAGCTGCGCCACCGCTCCCACCGCCAAGAAACTCTTCTCACCTGGTCACCAGCCCTCAAACGGATCCTTCGCTGTTCGCAGGGCTTCCGGGTGAGGACGCAGAAGACTGGCTCGAAGAGCATGACCGCGTGAGTGCCATCAACAACTGGAATGAGCCTGCGAAACTCACCCACGTTGCATTTTACTTGAGCGGCGTCGCAAAAACGTGGTTTTTGGACCACACTACAGATTTTTTGACATGGCTCGCCTTTACGCGCCAGCTCCGCCAGATTTTCGCCAACCCGTCAGTGCGCTCGGATATCGCCAAGAAAAGGCTTGGTGCACGCGTTCAACGCCCCGGCGAGTCTTACACTTCTTACATTGAAGATGTTCTCGCCCTTTGCCGCCGCATCGACAGCCATATGGCAGAAAACGACCGTGTGCGCGACCTGCTAAAAGACATTGCGACTTTTGCTTTTAGCGCGCTTGTGGTGCAGAATACCCAGACCGTAGGCGATGTTGTAGCTACCTGTCAGCGCCTCAGGAGGTTCAAACCACTCGGGTGGCAACCTGATATAACTGATCTCAGCTCGAGTCATGACACAACAGAACTGCGTGCATTGATCCGCTCTATCATCCGCGAGGAACTTCATGCGCAGGCTTCACCTCGCCACCTTGATATTCGAACGACGCCACCTGCTACTAGTTTACGCGACGTCGTGAGGGAGGAACTGGCCTTGAAAACAGGCACACCAGTTCAGAGCTCACATCCCGTGCCCATGCCAAGTTATGCTCACGTTGCTGCAACGACGCCTGCACCCCACCAAAGCCTGGCCTCGATGATTGTCACACCTGTTCAGAGTTCATATCCTGTGGCCATGCCAACTTATGCTTAGGTTGCTGCTAAGACACCTGCACCCCAGCACAGCCCAATGCAGCTACCAGCGCCAGATGTGCATGGTTCGCTCAACTCGCACCACGACCATCTTCCCAGCCTTGTAACACCTGGCGCACTACACAACTGACTTGCTTTTATTGCGGCATCCGTGGTCATATTTCAAGGTTTTGTCGACACCGTCAACAAGATGAAAGACAAAGCTACGGTGACTATGAACGGGACGACTTCTACCCAATTGGACCAAACTATCACCGACTGTAGCAGAACAGCACACGCCGGTCGCCGTCTCCGCAGAACTCTGCCTCAGTTGGCAGTTCCCGTTTCTCACGTCACCGCTCACCTCCACCGATGCGGCGTTCCTCCTCTCCCCTTCGACCTTCTACTTCTATTCCCGACCGCCAACTGGAAAACTAAACTGTGCAGCTTCGGGAGGGAAAGCTGCATCTTTCGAACTGCGTCAAACTCCTCCAGACCGCCCATCAAATGTTTTATTGGTGTATACTGAAGGTATACAGACACAGGCACTAGTAGACACAGGCGCATAACTTTCCGTGATTCGTGCAGGCTTTTGTGCCCGCTTGAAAAAGTTAGGACGCCCTACGATGGTCCTCTCTTTCGTTGCGCAGATGGAGTCCCTATTCAGCCTTCAAGTGTTTGTACAGTCCGCGTTTTCATAGATTGCAACCTTCAACACATTCAGTCTTGTACTTCCTTTGTGCACTCACACAGTCATTTTAGGATGGGACTTCCTTTCTTCGGCATCAGCTTTCATATCATGTCGTAAGCGAGTAATTCATAGGTCAGCTACTGAGAGTTCATATGATGTCGATCCATATAGCCTCCGTTTCATTGCTGCTGCGGATTGTTTCATTTCGCCAGGAGATGAACGAATTCTCACGATCGCTTCGGATACTATTGTTAACGGTGACGTGTTCATTGCTCGTACAGTTCGCTCCAAACCTGTGGGGCTTACCATTGCACCCGGCCTTGTGCGGTTTAACGACGGTAAGGCATTGGTCACCGCCTTGAACCCAACTTCTTCGCCAGTGATGCTGCCTCAGGGCACTGCTGTGAGCTGCTTCGCTGACAGCGAGCCTTTTTCGCTGGATTCTCTTCACGCAGAATCACCGCCTTTGTCTGCTACAACCGATACCAAGGCAACCACTGCTGCTTTAAATGCTACCATAAGTCCTCACCTCACTGCTTAGCTGAAGAGAGACACCCCATCGTCTGAATGGGCCGCTTCTGCTGCCCATCGGACTATCAGTGGACGGCGTCCATGCCTCCCCTGTGGTACCAGGGCATCTACCAATGAACAGTCTGCTACCACTTCGCGGCCGTAATACGCACGGGCTCCTGTCCTTTGGGAATGCTGTTCAAGCTTCCCACGGCCTGCAATTCGTTGCCGGTACTCTTCCATCATAATAGCCGCCAAGAAATGCTGTTCATACTTCCTTGGACGTACGGGTTGCCGCCGTGAGTAACACTAGAACCGCGTACTCCGCGAACGCGAACCAACGTGGCTCAGAGACTTTATGCAACAGTGCCGTGGAGCTGCGGCGTACCATCGCGCGACTCCGTGTCACAGTCAACGCTGTTACAGTGACGAGCTCCGCGCTGTTCCCTGCCATCTTACCAGTTCTGAGTGCAAGCGAACACATGTTGGATGCAATCACCCCACAAGACCTTGAGGCCTGCTCATCTGAGCAACGCAGAGAGCTGAGGTGCGCCCTTCTGCAGCTCTAAAACCAGATCGGTTGCTTCGCCTCAGTAATATCTGCATTTTCACGTGTCGACCCACCATCACCGGCAGTCAGCTAACCACCGGAATTCGACAGATTCCAGGACGACGCCGTCGGCTGGGTGGAGACAGTCAAAGCCCTCGGAGCTCGCGAGAATCAGACAGACCAACATAAATCATGCGTTGTCATTGACCACCTTCGAGATGGAGCCGCGGCGTGGCACAAATATGAAGTCGTGCGACAGCAGCCCTGGGCGAAGTAGAGCACGAAGCTCATTGCAGCCTTCGGACGTATTGGCTACGGCCCAGGCTCTACCACGGATGACAGCTCGGCAATTCAACAACTCGACAGTGCACCTCTCGGCATCCAAGCCCGGGAAAGACATTGTCCCGACGGTGCAGATTTACTCCACCCCAAGCCCAAGCAGCCCACTTTCGGAGAATTAGTTGGTGAAGGGAAGTACTTAAATATTTCATATGTTCCCCGGAGCACCTGTGCAGACAGAATCACGGACGTGGATGGAGAGGTGCTCGACACTGATACCGGCCATGAGCAGGACTTCCTGCCACACCTTTAGGATTCCGCGACTGGCGCCCCACTAGAGAAAAGTACCACTCAGAAGCCCCAGCTGTTCGTGATGCGATCAGCATGTTCACTAGAGCTTGAGGACATGCAGATTCCAGTTATTCCGGTGCCTGACACGCTCCAAGTCAAGGAACAGAACAAGTTCACCACAGCCATCAAAGTGCTCTCAGGCCCACAGGGACAGCTACTGCTGACTTGAGAGCTGTCACCACCCGGATGTGTGGATGGCTACCACGCTTTGGTTGAGATCGAAAAATCTAATTCGACCAATGCGACTAAAAAGGTGGAATACATGTCCGTGCATTCCACTGCCCTATTTGCGACTAGACCACAACTATTGACCCCTTACATGTGCCCTTACATACGTAAAACCCATGCTGGTTACACGCCCCTGTTTCCG
This sequence comes from Rhipicephalus microplus, assembly GCF_013339725.1. Taxonomy (NCBI): domain Eukaryota; kingdom Metazoa; phylum Arthropoda; class Arachnida; order Ixodida; family Ixodidae; genus Rhipicephalus; species Rhipicephalus microplus. The sequence goes on along the minus strand of NW_023609538.1, from coordinate 5,416 downwards.
CAGTGCTGTCACATTACGACTTCCTCGCGTCGTCGTTCTGCATCGACCGTTTAATGATTACGAGGGCCACGTCACTGAGAGTGCCACCGAAACAGTTCACAACGCTCATTTAACTCTAACTCGTTTGCTTTGCAAACGATTGTTATCAATAGTTCTCACACGTGACTTAAATTTAACGCTTGTGACGCGGTGTTTTATCAGACCTGCAGTTTCTGTGAATATGAATATACGGCTACATAATTCCTGGCAACCAGCTGTTTAAAAGAAATATTTATAGAATTCAAGTACACTAACAAGTCAGCTATCCCTGAATTTATTGTGTGTGACCAGTATTAATTTTTAACATTCTGTGTATAATGAAACGTTTTCTGGTCAATTCATCTAACGTCCTCTTTTAGCTAAAAATGCAATTGTCAAATCACCCGACTAATCTGCGCAAAAACCACGATGTGTGTAGTGAATTCAAAATTATTCTAGTTTTATTTTGAATTTCTTCGGGACGCATATTCTAAACCTGGTGTGTACGCCAAGTTGTAATAAATATAGAATGACCAGCGTAAGTGTTTTAGCACCGATTTCTTCAAACAACAACGACTGCCTTGCTGTATTGCACCATCATTTTCTGAGTGAATCTCTCGTTGAGACGGGAGTTTGCCCGTTATATTATCGCCACTTTATGCAGCTCACTTAAATTTCGCTAGCAGTGTGAACGGCCGCTTTCTACCTTGCGAGATTTCTATCACACCACTGAGCAGTTATACCCCCTATCGCGTAAGAGCGGGCACATGGCGGGCGCTAAAAAAAAGGCGATACTTGGCTGCGGAGCAAGTAAGTCCTTGCCATGACGTCACTTCATCCCGACTACAACGCCACCACTGTTTCATCTTGGGGCTAACAGCTTCAAAACCATCGTTCGTGCTCTTATGCTAAGGACTACAGCAAATTTCATCAAAAAACGCGATCGGTGACCTGGACCGCGTGTTTGGTCTTATCTGAATGACTCCTTGAACTTAATTTTTCAGCATTCCCTCGCGCTTACTCAGGCATTTTTCGGAATCTGGAGAACCAACATTCCTCGTTTGACGCAGAAAACGACTGAAAATATTCGCCTCAGTGTTGCTTTAGGCTGACGGGAAGATACAACGGTAGACGCACGCGTAAAACTGCAGAGCTACAATCAACGGAGATATTAATATTGGCTTATCTCATATTGCGCTTCTGCGTGCTCCGAAACATCAAGGTGGCCCTGCCGGAAATGGTGCCACTCTAAATCACGCTTACATAAGTACACCTTTATTCTAACCTGAGACATCTTGACGAAAAACATGATGGCTTCGAGATTATTCAATGTCGGAACTAAATGTCGCGAGAAAAGCTTGACTACGGAATGCACTTCAGGTTGTTGGCTTGGCTTCCTCGCCAAGTTTGTTCTGTGTCTTTTACTTTGTTTTTTCGCGTTGTTTCTTGTATAATTCGACTATAGAGACTCCAGACAAAGATGCTTTGTATTTCACTTGTTGTTACTGGTTAACGAAGTTTGCCAGACTTCCACGCCGCAGCAAGACCACGCTGAAGTGTATTAACTAAAACGCTGTAGTCAATAGGCAAAGCTCATAGGAAGGTCCGCAATGAGTCACGATGAAAACCAACACGCGAATTGGTGACATGGCACAAAGAGAAAGCGCATCGCAATCCAAGTATGAGCCTAACATCATTGAATATGGCTCTCAATGACAATTTTCAAATAAACAAAAGTCAGCCGAAATCAGCCTCAGAGGAAGGTGATAACTTCGCAATAACGAGAAATTCGGCACGGCGAAACAGTATTCATAGAGCGGCTACACTTACGTAAGAAAGGGCCATGAATTGGTCACCTAACAATTTGCAGCTTTAAATACAAAATGAACTAGGCAGCCTACATTGATATATATATATATATATATATATATATATATATATATATATATATATATATATATATATAATACGCCCTTTAAGTAGGCCGGCTATATATGACCCTCGTTCTCCACTGGCGACTGCCATTTCGCCATGGTGTGAAAGACCTCATGTGCTGCACGAAGCGAAGCCTTCGCCTTCTACGATAGACTGTGGTGGTGATGTTCAAATCTCTAAATACCATCAAATGGTTGCAGAGAGGTCATTGGATTGGGCTATTCTTGGCCTAATCCCCTCACAGCACGAGGTGGAACCCCTATCCTGGAGCACCAAGAGCAAGTGCCACTCACGTCCGTTGAACCAGGGTCTTCTGGGTCTTCTGGTCGTGACCATTGAGCAGGGCCGCCTCCCAATCATCTCTCGTGGAGATGGAGTTTAGTGGCACAGATGAGTGGAGAAATAAATCAACTGCACGCACACCTTATTACGCATCAAAATCGCTCGCTAAAGTCCTGATGCTCCTTTAGCAAGCAGCTGTTGTAACGGCTCACCAGTGCGCCAATGATTCCCGTCTCTCAGACCACTCACGTATTGATAAACATATTCAAAATGTCGTTAGGTTCAATCGCGAAATATACCGAAATTCTGTCAGCTTGTTTGTCGACACACAAGGATTTATCCGCATAACTCAGAGTATGATGGCTAACTGGGGTCAGTAGTCGTTTAAATCACTGTTGTTCTTTCGCCATCTTACCATCACGGCGACATTCAAGTGCTCGGTCTCCTTTTCGATAGGTTTGGCGTGCTCCGCGCCTGCAGCGGGAGATACCATCCTATCGGGAGACAACAGCGCCAGGAAATCGGCTGCCGGCGATGCCACTGGATGTGGAGCCGCAGCCGCATTGGGAACAGCCGCTGGGTTTTGAAAAGCCCCCGCATTGGCAACAGCCGTGGCATTAGGAACCACCGCTGCACTAGGAATAGTGGGTGGACCGGCAACAGCTGGAGGCTTCTGTGGCGGAGCAGGCGCCTGCACATTTGCATAACTGTCTTTGAATATTGTTTACCAAGTTTCTTCATAGGCTCAACCCCATGTCCGTGTCTTTACTAACTGTGAAATAGCTCACGGGGTTCTCGAGCATTCAAATAAAACGCAATCCTTCGTAAGAATTCTCTACCTCAATCGCTTTTTGCACTGGCTCCACGATCAGAGGCACCTTACCTAGTTTTATTTTGCGTTGCCTCGAAGATGTGACTACTTTTGACCAAGTTACAATGTGACGTGATGGCGTTAGATCACGTTAAGACAACTGGGCAGCACCAACAAATGGAACAGAGATGGTACACAAACAACCCTTCTGTAATTCATTCGGTACACAAACAACTCTTCTGTAGTGATGTCACAAATTTTAGTGATCTGTGACGTCCACTTCATCCAGTGACGATGATTTGTTTTCATCGCTTTTTCCAGAGCTGCGGCACGCTGGCGGTAAAGTTTCGCGTTTGAGGAGAGATTAATAAGGACACCTTCACTAAAGGGCTCCTAAGCCACCGACAAAAGCTCGCGTGCTCCTCTGTGTTTCCTCTATTGATAACAGCTGGCATGATGTCAATCGACGCTGTGTGCAATACAAATAACGCTGTGTACAAGGAACACTGTCATCGAGTGAAGAAAAGCCTGTTTTCGGCTAGCCGATGCACGCGCCTTTTGCATTTCCACGTCGGGCGCTCAGGAAGGGCGAGAGGTCTTGAGGAGAGTCGGCGAACGCAGCCTAGCGAACGAAAGAGCGAAACGAGAAAATGCGTGCAACTCTACCAGTGCTTACTGCAGAATTGTACACAACTCCAACGCGACGTCCACATTTCGGCTTCTTGGTGGTTTATGGGCTCTTAGAGCATCGTGTACACTCGCGTGTTAGTGTGCATATGCGCGGTCCGAAAGGTCATCCGGGGTTATGAACATGAAATGCTCATATCTATCTGGTCATGCTTGAAAATTGGGTTGAAAAGCGCCGAAGCGACCGTGCTGTCAGCGTCTATTGTCCGCATTTTTTCAGTGCGCTTCAACCCAATTTTTAGACATGAACGTAATCCACCTGGCCTAACTTCCCATCTTGCTGCATATATCCGGTGGCGAAAACACTTGGGCCACGATGTAAAATGGAAAGTTGGGCTCTAATTAGTTGCCAGTTGAGAATAAATCTGCCCACAGGAGTAACTTGATTTTGTGACGGCAAGTATCGAAGGCGCATTTCAGGTACAGGTGGTTCTGCCATAGAGAAAGACACATGTGTCCTTGGTAGAAGGAGACGTATATCATAAACTTCTCGATCAGACGCACCCAAGAGTTCATGAATCAACAATTATCATACACACACACACACACACACACACACATATATATATATATATATATATATATATATATATATATATATATATATATATATATATTATATATATATATATATATATATATATATATATATATATATATATACAAATGTCCCACGTAACTTGAGATATGCCGGAACACGTATTTACGACGCGACCAAATGCATGTTACTCACCGTTGCCTGGAGTTAATCAGACTATTTTTTGTGTTCTCAACTATTTTATTAGATATCTTTATTTACCTAACTTTTCAAGAAACGATGATAGATAAAAATGCCAATGGTTTTTTTGCTCAGCACTGCACTGTGTATAACTGTGTGCCCCTTTTCAAGGACACAGCGACGCTGTGCAAGCACAGAGATAAGCGCACCCGAGTCATTGTCGAGGTCGCGCAGATGGCGTGTGAACAGGTGCCTTGTATTAGCAAACCCTCCGTGGCTCTGTCCGAGAAGGAACTCAGGTTCCTCTAAGGTTTCGGTGCGCGGAAGTATTTCTATTATCTTTACCTTTCTGTTTCGTTTTCTTATAGATTTTTCTTTGCCGTTTTTTCTGTGGTTTTGTTTTTTGTCTTTGTTTTTCTCTTACTGATGTTCTGCTCTTTGTGCAATATGGTATTTATCACATGGTTACTGTCTCCTCTATATATTTTCGTGCTCTGAGCAATAAACTCCGTTGGAAGTTAGCGCTCGTGTCTTTCATGTCCTTCTCGTCTCTGTGTCGCCATTTTGTTCTCGCGCTATTACTATAGTCATGCCATACCAACTAGCCCAAGCTGCCACACTTCTAAGTGTGGGCGGGAACAGAAACTGACGTTGACTTCACTACTGTTTTTTTTTTTCACCTGCTTTAGACCAATCGGCGAGCTGCGTGCTACGTCACGTCGCCCATCACCGAGTTGACGTCACTGTGCGTGCAAGGGAGTTGGTCAGGCGTCGGAAAGATGCGCGGGAATTGTTTTCCGAAATAGGGGCTCTGCGCGGCGCACAGCGGTGTAGTATTCAGAAAACGTGATCGCTGCGGTTCAATCTAGGAATTGCTGAGCGTGTATGGGGGTGTAAAAAAAGTTGGAGCCTGATTACTGACCCTTTACTATTGCAATATTCCCATCTATCTCAAGTTTTCGTTC
>NW_023609537.1:0-18363 GCF_013339725.1 Rhipicephalus microplus | reverse complement strand
AAACAAAAAACAATTACCAAAGATGAATAAGCTTCACTGCATTGCGACAGCACTGCGGCAAAGCCAGCGTGAGCAGATGAGCATGACATGATACGAATGAACGCATGCACAGGCCACTTGTGCATCAAACATTATAAGCATTTGCGACTGCTCAGGCCAAATATGCATCTTGGCACGTCCCTTTCAGGCAAACAAAAGGACAAATATTTAATTATGATCAAGCTTCACTGCATCGCGAAAGCACTGCGGTAAAGCCAGCGTGAGCAGAAGAGCGAAATGATACGAAATGAACCCATGCAAAGGCCACTTGTGCATCAAACAAATATAAGCATTTGCGACTGCTCAGGCCAATTATGCATCTTGGCACGTCTGTATCAGGCAAACAAAAGAACAAATACTTAAATATTGCCACGTTCCATTTCCCAAGTTTTCGTTATCGTCCCAAAACACCACACGATTCAAGGCGCAAACCGCGCCTGCAGTTTTCCAGAAGGTTCCGGACTGTAGTAGATCATTTCGAGAAGATCACGCCCACTGTGCGAACGATACAGATTGTTCTTGAACCTACGCCACCGCCAGCGATAACGCTAGAACATTCGATGGCAAGAGTATAAATGCTGACGCTTCGCCGCTTGTCAGTAGTTGTTGATCGAAAGCCGACGCTCCGTTCGCCGCTATCAGTCCGAGACTGCTATCTGTGCGAGACTGCTGCTGTAATTGGACTTTCCGTTTACCGGGCACAAGTTCGCCCAAATAAACAGTTAAATCCCAACACGAAGTTTCCTGTCTTCGGCCACGTCACGACCTCGTGACATCTGGTGGAGGTGCTGCCTCGTTCATGTACCGCACGCCCCCGTCAAGCCGTGAACCCAGCCCACGTCGCGGAGAAGACACCGACGCCAACCAGGAGCAGCGAACAAGCCGCCGACAGCAAGGACTACCACCGGAGTACGGGATTCTAGAAGACAAGGCGCGGAAGACCAAGGTCATGACCGCGACTGCAGCGACAATGACAACCGCCGCATCCCTGCCCACGATGGTCATGCATCAACCCAGGGAACCACCAATTTTCCATGGGTCATCGTTCGAAGACCCGGAGTCCTGGTTAGAAACATACGACCGTGTGGCCGCCCTCAACCACTGGGACAACGAAGAAAAGCTCCGGCGTGTGTACTTCTACCTGGAAGACACCGCAAGGACCTGGCTAGAGAATCGTGAGTCCACGCTCCGAAAGTGGGATGTCTTCTGCGTCACATTTCTGTAAACGTTCGCGAGCGTCGCTCGCAAAGAAAGGGCCGCTGCTCAACTAGAGACCCGGGTTCAGCTATCGAATGAGAAGGTTGGCGTTTTCACAGAGGAGATGAAACGCCTATTTCGTCACGCTGACCCAGACATGCCTGAGGAGAAGAAAGTTCGTTTTCTCATGCGAGGGGTCAAACAGGAGCTCTTCGCGGGACTAATGAGGAATCCACCGAACACCGTCCAAGAATTTGTATCCGAGGCGACCACCATCGAAAAAACCCTTGACATGCGCACCAGACAGTATAATCGTCGCCTGACTCCAGAATGCGCTGCTGCTCAAACCAGTGACTCCGACAACCTGCGTGAAACGATCCGAGCGATCGTGCGGGAAGAGCTGCGCAAACTGTTGCCTTCGGCGCAACCTCAAGTGGATTCGATCGCCGACAATGTGCGAGAAGAAGTTCGGCAATCACTTCGAATTCCCCATACACCGCTGCCCGAGCCAGAAACTATGAGCTACGCCACTGCAGTGCGCCACAACGCTCCTCCCCGTCCACGCCAAAACGCCGCCCCGTCGCACTTCCGTCGCCAGACACCACCGCCGCCACCACCCCCACCGACGACCTACCGTTCACCAGCGGGCCAGCGCAGTGCGCCGAGGAAAACCGACGTTTGGCGCACCCCTGACCACCGCCCACTGTGCTACCACTGCGGCGAGGCCGGGCACACTTACCGCCGTTGCCAGTACCGACAGATGGGACTGCGTGGCTTCGCCGTCGATGCACCACGTCCGCAGCCAGGAGAACGACCACGTGACATCGCCGACTACCTGACAGGAACTCGGTGGACACCACGAAGCCCTTCGCGTTGGCCGTCGCCCAGCCGCCGCACGTCACCGCACCACCGACAGTACTCTGGCCCAACGCGGGGCCGGTCTCCTAGCCCGTATCCGGGAAACTAAGGGCAGCAAACGGTGGAGGTGCGGTTGCTGTGCGACGAACTACCGAAGATCCTCCGACGACGACGACGCCGCGACGCAGCTTTTCCGAACACAACGCCAACCACGCAAAGCCCTGACGACGAAAGCTCACTTACTGAAGGTGGCCTGACGACGCAACATGGAAGCAGCGGAACAAGCCGACGCAGCCGTGACCCGACGCCACGCCCTAACTGTAATGCGAGACGGCGAACTAGCGACCTCGACGTTCTTATTGACGGCCACAGTGTGACCGCTCTCGTCGATACTGGAGCCGACTATTCTGTCATCAGTGGGTCGTTCGCCGCGAAGTTAAAGAAAGTTAGGACAGCTTGGAAAGGCCCTGAAATCCGCACAGCCGGAGGTCATCTCGTAACGCCTGCAGGAATCTGCACAGCGAGAGTCACCATTAACGGCCGTATTTATCCTACAGACTTCATAGTCCTACAGCGTTGCTCGAGAGATGTCATCCTTGGCATGGACTTCTTATGCCTCCATGGTGCTGGTCATCAACCTAAAAACAAAGTCGATAACGTTATCCACAGAAGAAGCCCTACCGCCGCGCACGCCGTCTGGACATCATGCCTTGAATGTGCTGGAAGAACAAGTCACCATTCCGCCTCGCTCAAGCGTCATTATTTCAGTCGGCGCTCCTGAATCACCTGACTTCAAAGGCGTCGTTGAAGGCAGTCAGCATCTGTTGGTCACCCGAAATATTTGCGTCGCTAGAGGAATTGTAGAGCTGCGGGGAGGCAAAGCAACGGTTATGCTCACGAATTTCAGTAATGAGTACAAACATGTGAACAAAGGATCAACGGTCGCATACATCGAAGAAATTGTCGAAGCCACCAGTGCTTTCGCCCTCGCCGATTCTGTGGAACCTGCTCAGAGGAACCAAGCCCGTCCCATAGCTTTCGACGTCAATCCCAGACTTCCGAACGATAAGCAAGAACAGCTCAAGGCCCTGCTCTTGCAATACGAAGATTGCTTTTCGTCGTCATCGAAAATTCGGCAGACCCCAAACACGAAACATCGTATCATAACCGAGGAATATGCCAGACCACTCCGTCAGAGTCCGTACAGGGTTTCGACGCGAGAACGTAAGGCCATGAAGAGACAAGTTGATGAAATGCTGCGGGATGACATTATCCACCGTCCAAGAGCCCATGGGCATCCCCCGTGGTGTTAGTGAAGAAAAAGGATGGGACCCTACGTTTCTGCGTCGATCATCGCCGCCTGAACGAAATCACAAGAAAGGACGTGTATCCTCTCCCACGAATAGACGACGCACTTGATCGGCTCCATAACGCCAAGTACTTTTCGTCAATGGACCTCAAGACTGGCTATTGGCAAATCGAAGTCGACGAAAGAGACCGAGAGAAGACGGCGTTTATAACACCGGACGGCCTCTTCGAGTTTAAGGTGATGCCCTTCGGCCTTTGCTCAGCGCCTGCAACTTTTCAACGAGTTATGGATACAGTACTGGCAGGATTGAAGTGGCAGACTTGCCTTGTGTACTTGGACGACGTCGTCGTGTTTTCCTCGAGTTTCGACGAGCATCTTCGGCGCCTTGAAGCTGTACTTCAAGCCATCAAGACTTCCGGACTCACACTGAAGCCAGAAAAGTGCAGATTTGCGTACGAAGAGCTCTTGTTTCTGGGGCACGTTATCAGCAAGTCTGGAGTTCGTCCTGATCCACGGAAAACAGCCGCCATCGCCGACTTCCCGCCGCCCACTGACAAGAAAGCCGTGCGCCGATTTCTGGGCCTGTGCGCCTATTATAGGCGGTTCGTGAAAAACTTCGCCCGCATCGCCGATCCTCTCACTAACCTTACCAAGGCCGACGTGGAGTTCAAGTGGGAAACGCCACAGGAACACGCTTTCCAGGAGCTTAAACATCGCCTCCAGACGCCTCCGTTACTTGCCCATTTCGACGAATTCGTCGAGACAGAAATACATACTGACGCAAGCAGCGTAGGTCTTGGTGCCGTTCTTGTGCAGAGGGCTGACGGACTTGAAAGGGTTATTAGTTACGCCAGCCGATCGCTATCCAAAGCAGAAGCAAATTACTCCACAACAGAAAAGGAGTGCCTCGCCGTCATCTGGGCTACGTCGAAATTTCGCCCATACCTCTACGGCAGGCCCTTCAAAGTTGTGAGTGACCACCACGCCTTGTGTTGGCTAGCCACTTTGAAGGACCCTTCAGGTCGCCTCGCACGATGGAGCCTGAGACTTCAAGAATATGACATTATTGTCATTTACAAGTCCGGCGAAAAAACACTCCGATGCCGACTGTCTCTCTCGTGCACCTGTCCACCAACCGCTACCCGACGACCCGGATGACGACTACTTCTTGGGAACGATCACTACCGACGACTTCGCTGAACGACAGCGGGCCGACCCGGAACTTAAGGCCCTAATAGAATACCTCGAAGGGAGGACCGCCGAAGTCCCGAAGGCATTCAAGCACGCACTAGCGTCGTTTTTTCTACGAAACGGTCTTCTACAAAAGAAAAACTTTTCACCGCTTCGGGCTAAGTACCTCCTTGTGGTGCCTTCAGCTCTGCGACCAGAACTCCTGCCGGCCCTGCACGACGATCCGACGGCAGGGCACCTCGGTGTTTTTTGCACGCTCGCGAGGATACAAGAAAGGTACTACTGGCCGCGTCTTACCAGCGACGTCACTCGTTATGTGAGGACATGCCGGGACTGTCAGCGACGCAAGACACCGCCGACAAGGCCAGCGGGACTTCTGCAGCCAATTGATCCACCTTGCCGACCTTTCCAGCAGATTGGTATGGACCTACTGGGGCCGTTCCCGACGTCGGCTTTCGGAAACAAGTGGATCGTGGTAGCTACCGACTACCTCACCCGCTACGCCGAGACAAAAGCCCTGCCAAAAGGCAGTGCATCCGAGGTAGCTAAGTTCTTCGTCGAAAATATCGTCCTACGTCACGGCGCCCCGGAGGTCCTTATCACCGACAGAGGAACGGCATTCACTGCCGACTTAACTCAAGCGATCTTGGCATACAGCCAAACAAACCACCGCCAGACGACAGCGTACCACCCACAGACCAACGGCCTGACCGAGCCGCTTAACAAGACGATCGCCGACATGCTGTCAATGTACGTCGATGTCGAACACAAGACGTGGGACGCCATTCTTCCGTATGTGACCTTCGCATACAACACGGCGGTGCAGGAGACGACGCAGATATCTCCATACAAATTGGTCTACGGAAGGAGCCCGGCAACGACGCTCGATGCCATGTTACCCAACGTCACCGACGAAGAAAGCCTCGATGTGAGCGAGTACCTTCAACGTGCCGAAGAAGCCCGACAACTTGCTCGTCTCCGTATCAAGAATCAACAGACGACAGACAGCCACCGATACAACCTTCGACGACGTTTCGTGGAATACCAGCCCGGTGAACGTGTTTGGGTGTGAACGCCGATACGCCGACGTGGATTAAGTGAAAAGCTTCTGCGACGGTACTTCGGACCGTACAGGGTGGTTCGACGTCTCGGCCCACTTCATTATGAGGTTGTCCCCGACGGCATCACGAACTCTCAACGACGCCGATCGCGACCTGAAGTCGTGCATGTCGCGCGCCTCAAGCCGTTTCATGCGCGTTAACAAACTGAAACAGTGTTTCGTTTGTATTATTGTTTCATCGTAATTGTATTTTCTTGCATTATTATTGTACCTTCATCTTTAGGTAAAGCATCGGGACGATGCCTTTTTTTCAGAGGGGGGCAATGCCACGTTCCATTTCCCAAGTTTTCGTTATCGTCCCAAAACACCACACGATTCTCAGCGCAAACCGCGCCTGCAGTTTTCCAGAAGGTTCCGGACTGTAGTAGATCATTTCGAGAAGATCACGCCCACTGTGCGAACGATACAGATTGTTCTGGAACCTACGCCACCGCCAGCGATAACGCTAGAACATTCGATGGCAAGAGTATAAATGCTGACGCGCTTCGCCGCTTGTCAGTAGTTGTTGATCGAAAGCCGACGCTCCGTTCGCCGCTATCAGTCCGAGACTGCTATCTGTGCGAGACTGCTGCTGTAATTGGACTTTCCGTTTACCGGGCACAGGTTTGCCCAAATAAACAGTTAAATCCCAACACGAAGTCTCCTGTCTTTGGCCACGTCACGACCTCGTGACAATATGTTCAAGCTTCACTGCATCGCAAAAGCACTGCGATAAAGCCACCGTGAGCAGAAGAGCATTACACCATACGAAATGAACGCATGCACAGGCCACTTGTGCATCATACAAATTTAAGCATTTGCGACTGCTCAGGCCAAATATGCATCTTGGCACATCTGTTTCAGGCAAACAAAAGAACAAATACTAAAATATTATCAAGCTTTAGTACATCGCACAAGCCCTGCGGTAAAGCCAGCGTTAGCACAAGAGCATTAGATGATACGAAATGAACGCATGCCCAGGCCACTTGTGCATCAAACAAATATAAGCATTTGCGACTGCTCAGGCCAAATATGCATCTGGGCACGTCCGTTTCAGGCAAACAAAAAACAATTACCAAAAGCTAATTATGCTTCACTGCATTGCGAAAGCACTGCGGTAAAGCCAGCGTGAGCAGAAGAGCAATACACGATACGAAATGAACGCATGCACAGGCCACTTGTGCATCAAACAAATATAGGCATTTGTGGCTGCTCAGGCCAAATATGCATCTTGGCACGTCCTTTTCAAACAGACAAAAAGACAATTACCCAAAGATGATTAAGCTTCACTGCATTGCGAAAGAACTGCGGTAAAGCCAGCGTGAGCAGAAGAGCATTACATGATACGAAATGAACACATGCACAGGCCACTTGTGCATCAAACAAATATAAGCATTTGCGACTGCTCAGGCCAAATATGCATCTTGGCACGTCCGTTTCAGGGAGACAAAAAGACAATTACCAAAAATAATTAGGCATCACTGCATCGCGATAGCACGCGGTAAAGCCAGCGTGAGCAGAGGAGCATGACATGATACGAAATGAACGCATGCACAGGGCACTTGTGCTTCAAACAAATATAAGCATTTGCGACTGCTCAGGCCAAATATGCATCTTGGCATGTCCTTTTCAAACAGACAAAAAGACAATTATCAAAAGATGATTACGCTTCTCTGCATCGCAAAAATCACTGCGGCAAAGCCAGCGTGAGCAGATGAGCATGACATGATACAAAATGAACGCATGCATAGGCCACTTGTGCATCAAACATTAGAGGCATTTGCGACTGCTCACGCCAATATGCATCTTGGCACGTCTGTTTCAGGCAAACAAAAGGACAAATATTTAATTATGATCAAGGTTCACTGAAACGCAAAAGCACTGCGGTAAAGCCAGCGTGAGCAAAAGAGCGTTACATTATACGAAAGAACGCATGCACAGGCCACTTGTGCATCAAACAATATAAGCATTTGCGACTGCTCAGGCCAAATATGCATCTTGGCACGTCCGTTTCAGGTAGACAAAAAGACAAGTACCAAAAGATGATTAAGCTTCACTGCATCGAGAAAGCACTGGGGTAAAGCCAGCGTGAGCAGAAGAGCACTACGTGATACAAATAATGCATGCACAGGGCCACTTGTGCATCAAACAAATATAAGCATTTGCGACGGCTAAGCCAAATATGCATCTTGGCATGTCCGTTTCAGAGAGACAAATAAACAATTACCAAAAGATGATTAAGCTTCACTGCATTGCGACAGCACTGCGGTAAAGCCAGCGTGAGCAGAAGAGCATTACATGATACAAAATGAACGCATGCACAGGCCTCTTGTGCATCAAACAAATATAAGCATTTGCGACTGCTGAGGTTAAATATGCATCTTGGCACGTCCGTTTCAGGGAAACAAAAGACAATTACCAAAAGATGATTAAGCTTCACGCATCGCGAAAGCACTGCGGTAAAGCCAAGGTGAGCAGAAGAGCATTACATGATACGAAATGAACGCATGCCCAGGCCACTTGTGCATCAAACAAATATAAGCATTTGCGACTGCTCAGGCCAAATATGCATCTGGGCACGTCCGTTTCAGGCAAACAAAAGAACAAATACTTAAATATGTTCAAGCTTCACTGTATCGCAAAAGCACTGCGGTAAAGCCAGCGTGAGCAGAAGAGCATTACATTATACGAAATGAACGCATGCACAGGCCACTTGTGCATCAAACAAATATAAGCATTTGCGACTGCTCAGGCCAAATATGCATCTTGGCACGTCCGTTTCAGGCAAACAAAAGAACAATACTAAAATATGATTCAAGCTTCACTGCATCGCAGAAGCACTGCGGAAAGCCAGCGTGAGCAGAAGAGCATTACATGATACGAAATGAACGCATGCCCAGGCCACTTGTGCATCAAACAAATATAAGCATTTGCGACTGCTCAGGCCGAATATGCATCTTGGCACGTCCGTTTCAGGCAAACAAAGGACAAATACTTAATGATGATTAAGCTTCACTGCATCGCGAAAGCACTGCGGTAAAGCCAGCGTGAGCAGAAGAGCATTACATGATACGAAATGAACGCATGCACAGGCCACTTGTGCATCAAACAAATATAAGCATTTGCGACTGCTCAGGCAAATATGCATCTTGGCACGTCCGTTTCAGGCAAACAAAAGACAAATACTTAAATATGATAAGCTTTCACTGCATCGCAGAAAGCACTGCTGTAAAGCCAGCTGTGAGCAGAAGAGCACTACATGATACGAAATGAACGCATGCACAGGCCACTTGTGCATCAAACAAATATAAGCATTTGCGACTGCTCAGGCCAAATATGCATCTGGGCACGTCGTTTCAGCAAACAAAAGAACAAATACTTAAATATGTTCAAGCTTCACTGCATCGCAAAAGCACTGCGGTAAAGCCAGCGTGAGCAGAAGAGCATTACATGATACGAATGAACGCATGCACAGGCCACTTGTGCCATCAAACAAATATAAGCATTTGCGACTGCTCAGGCCAAATATGCATCTTGGCACATCTGTTCAGGCAACAAAAGAACAATACTAAAAGTCTGATTCAAGCTTTCACTGCATCGCGAAAGCACGCGGTAAAGCCAGCGTGAGCAGAGGAGCATTATATGATACGAAATGAACGCATGCACAGGCCACTTGTGCATCAAACAAGTATAAGCATTTGCGACTGCTCAGGCCAAATATGCATCTTGGCATGTCCTTTTCAAACAGACAAAAAGACAATTATCAAAAGATGATTACGCTTCACTGCATCGCAAAAATCACTGCGGCAAAGCCAGCGTGAGCAGATGAGCATGACATGATACGAAATGAACGCATGCATAGGCCACTTGTGCATCAAACATTATAGGCATTTGCGACTGCTCACGCCAAATATGCATCTTGGCACGTCTGTTTCAGGCAAACAAAAGGACAAATATTTAATTATGATCAAGGTTCACTGAAACGCAAAAGCACTGCGGAAAAGCCAGCGTGAGCAAAAGAGCGTTACATTATACGAAAGAACGCATGCACAGGCCACTTGTGCATCAAACAAATATAAGCATTTGCGACTGCTCAGGCCAAATATGCATCTTGGCACGTCCGTTTCAGGTAGACAAAAAGACAAGTACCAAAAGATGATTAAGCTTCACTGCATCGAGAAAGCACTGCGGTAAAGCCAGCGTGAGCAGAAGAGCACTACTTGATACAAAATGAATGCATGCACAGGCCACTTGTGCATCAAACAAATTTAAGCATTTGCGACTGCTGAGGTTAAATATGCATCTTGGCACGTCCGTTTCAGGAAAACAAAAAGACAATTACCAAAAGATGATTAAGCTTCACGCATCGCGAAAGCACTGCGGTAAAGCCAATGTGAGCAGAAGAGCATTACATGATACGAAATGAACGCATGCACAGGCCACTTGTGCATCAAACAAATATAAGCATTTGCGACTGCTCAGGCCAAATATGCATCTTGGCACGTCTGTTTCAGGCAAACAAAAGAACAAATACTAAAATATGATCAAGCTTTAGTACATCGCACAAGCCCTGCGGTAAAGCCAGCGTTAGCACAAGAGCATTAGATGATACGAAATGAACGCATGCCCAGGCCACTTGTGCATCAAACAAATATAAGCATTTGCGACTGCTCAGGCCAAATATGCATCTGGGCACGTCCGTTTCAGGCAAACAAAAGAACAAATACTTAAATATGTTCAAGCTTCACTGCATCGCAAAAGCACTGCGGTAAAGCCAGCGTGAGCAGAAGAGCATTACATGATACGAAATGAACGCATGCACAGGCCACTTGTGCATACACAAATATTAGCATTTGCGACTGCTCAGGCCATATCTGCATCTTGGCACGTCCGTTTCAGGCAAACAAAAGGACAAATACCTAAATATGATTAAGCTTCACTGCATCGCAAAAGCACTGCGGTATGCCAGCGTGAGCAGAAGAGCATGACATGATACGAAATGAACGCATGCACAGGCCACTTGTGCATCAAACAAATATAAGCATTTGCGACTGCTCAGGCCAATATGCATCTTGGCACGTCCGTTTCAGGGAGACAAAAAACAATTACCAAAAGATAATTAGGCTTCACTGCATTGCGAAAGCACTGCGGTAAAGCCAGCGTGAGCAGAAGAGCAATACACGATACGAAATGAACGCATGCACAGGCCACTTGTGCATCAAACAAATATAGGCATTTGCGGCTGCTCAGGCCAAATATGCATCTTGGCACGTCCTTTTCAAACAGACAAAAAGACAATTACCAAAAGATGATTAAGCTTCAATGCATTGCGAAAGCACTGCGGTAAAGCCAGCGTGAGCAGAAGAGCACTACATGATACGAAATGAACGCATGCACAGGCCACTTGTGCATCAAACAAATATAAGCATTTGCGAGTGCTCAGGCCCAATATGCATCTTTTCACGTCTGTTTCAGGCAAACAAAAAGACAATTACCAAAAGATGATTAAGCTTCAATGCATTGCGAAAGCACTGCGGTAAAGCCAGCGTGAGCAGAAGAGCATTACATGATACGAAATGAACGCATGCACAGGCCACTTGTGCATCAAACAAATATAAGCATTTGCGAGTGCTCAGGCCCAATATGCATCTTTTCACGTCTGTTTCAGGCAAACAAAAGGACAAATACCAAAAAATGATTAAGCTTCGCTGCATCGCGAAAGAACTGCGGTAAAGCCAGCATGAGCAGAAGAGCATTACATGATACGAAATGTACGCATGCACAGGCCACTTGTGCATCAAACAAATATAAGCATTTGCGACTGCTCAGGCCAAATATGCATCTTGGCACGTCTGTTTCAGGCAAACAAAAGGACAAATAGTAAATTATTAGCAAGCTTCACCGCATCGCAAAAATACTGCGGTAAAGCCAGCGTGAGCAGAAGAGTATTACATGATACGAAATGAACACATGCACAGGCCACTTGTGCATCAAACAAGTATAAGCATTTGCGACTGCTCAGGCCAAATATGCATCTTGGCATGTCCTTTTCAAACAGACAAAAAGACAATTATCAAAAGATGATTACGCTTCTCTGCATCGCAAAAATCACTGCGGCAAAGCCAGCGTGAGCAGATGAGCATGACATGATACGAAATGACGCATGCCAGAGGCCACTTGTGCATCAAACAATATAAGCATTTTGCGACTGCTCAGCCAAATATGCATCTTGGACTGTCCGTTTCAGGGCAAACAAAAAGACAAATATTAAAGTATGATCAAGCTTCACTGCATGCGAAAAGCACTGCGGTAAAAGCCAGCGCGAGCAGAAGAGCATGTACATGATACGAAATGAACGCATGCACAGGCCACTTGTGCATCAAACAAATATAAGCATTTGCGACTGCTCAGGCCAAATATGCATCTTGGCACTTCCGTTTCAGGTAGACAAAAAGGACAAGTACAAAAGATGATTAAGCTTCACTGCATCGCGAAAAGCACTGCGGTAAAGCCAGCGTGAGCAGAAGAGAGCATTACTTATACGAAATGAACGCAATGCACAGGCCACTTGTGCATCAAACAAATATAAGCATTTGCGAACGGCTCAGACCAAATATGCATCTTGGCCTGTCCGTTTCAGGAGAGACAAATAAGACAAATTACCTAAAAGTGATTAAGCTTCACTGCATCGCGACAGCACTGCGGTAAAGCCAGCGTGAGCAAAAGAGCATTACATGATACGAAATGAACGCATGCAACAGGCCACTTGTGCATCAAACAAACTATAAGCATTTGCGACTGCTCAGGCCAAATATGCATCTTGGCACGTCCTGTTTTCAGGAGACAAAAATACAATTACCAAAAGATAATTAAGCTTCACTGCATCGCGAAAGCACTGGCGGTAAAGCCAGCGTGGCAGAAGAGCATACATGATACGAAATGAACGCATGCACAGGCCACTGTGCATCAAACAAATATAAGCATTTGCGACTGCTCAGGCCAAATATGCATCTTGGCACGTCTGTTTCAGGCAAACAAAAGGACAATTACCAAAATGATTAAGCTTCACTGCATCGCAAAGCACGTCGGTAAGCCAGCGTGAGCAGAAGAGCATTACATGATACGAAAATGAACGCATGCACAGGCCACTTGTGCATCAAACAAATATAAGCATTTGCGACTGCTCAGGCCAAATATGCATCTTGGCACGTCCGTTTCAGGCAAACAAAAGGACAAATACTTAATATGATTCAAGCTTCACTGCATCGCAAAAGCACTGCGGTAAAGCCAGCGTGAGCAGAAGAGCATTACATGATACGAAATGAACGCATGCACAGGCCACTTGTGCATCAAACAAATATAAGCATTTGCGACTGCTCAGGCCAAATATGCATCTTGGCACGTCCGTTTCAGGCAAACAAAAAGACAATTACCAAAATATGATTAAGCTTCACTGCATCGCGAAAGCACTGCGGTAAAGCCAGCGTGAGCAGAAAGCATACATGATACGAAATGAAACGCATGCACGGCCACTTGTGCATCAAACAATATAAGCATTTGCGACTGCTCAGGCCAAATATGCATCTTGGCACGTCCGTTTCAGGCAAACAAAAGGAACAAATACTAATATGATCAAGCTTCACTGCATCGCAAAAGCACTGCGGTAAAGCCAGCGTGAGCAAAGAGCATTACATGATACGAAATGAACGCATGCACAGGCCACTTGTGCATCAAACAATATAAGCATTTGCGACTGCTCAGGCCAAATATGCATCTTGGCACGTCCGTTTCAGGCAAACAAAAGAACAAATACTTAAATATGTTCAAGCTTCACTGCATGCGCAAAGCACTGCGGTAAAGCCAGCGTGAGCAGAATGAGCATTACATGATACGAAATGAACGCATGCACAGGCCACTTGTGCATCAAACAAATATAGCATTTGCGACTGCTCAGGCCAAATATGCATCTTGGCACGTCCGTTTCAGGCAAACAAAAGAACAATTACTCAAATATGATTAGCTTCACTGCATCGCGAAAGCACTGCGGTAAGCCAGCGTGAGCAGAAGAGCATTACATGATACGAAATGAACGCATGCACAGGCCACTTGTGCATCAAACAAATATAAGCATTTGCGACTGCTCAGGCCAAATATGCATCTTGGCACGTCCTTTTCAAACAGACAAAAAGACAATTACCAAAAGATGATTAAGCTTCAATGCACTGCGAAAGCACTGCGGTTAAAGCCAGCGTGAGCAGAAGAGCACTACATGATACGAAATGAACGCATGCACAGGCCACTGTGCATCAAACAAATATAAGCATTTGCGAGTGCTCAGGCCAATATGCATCTTTCACGTCTGTTTCAGGCAAACAAAAGGACAAATACCAAAAAATGATTAAGCTTCGCTGCATCGCGAAAGAACTGCGGTAAAGCCAGCATGAGCAGAAGAGCATTACATGATACGAAATGTACGCATGCACAGGCCACTTGGTGCATCAAACAAATATAAGCATTGCGACTGCTCAGGCCAAATATGCATCTTGGCACGTCGTTTCAGGCAAACAAAAGGACAAATAGTAAATTATTAGCAAGCTTCAGCGCATCGCAAAAATACTGCGGTAAAGCCAGCGTGAGCAGAAGAGTATTACATGATACGAAATGAACGCATGCACAGGCCACTTGTGCATCAAACAAATATAAGCATTTGCGACTGCTCAGGCCAAATATGCATCTTGGCACGTCCGTTTCAGGCAAACAAAAGGACAAATACTAAATATGATTAAGCTTCACTGCATTCGCAAAAGCACTGTCGGTAAGCCAGCGTGAGCAGAAGAGCATTACTGATACGAAATGAACGCATGCACAGGCCACTGTGCATCAAACAAATATAAGCATTTGCGACTGCTCAGGCCAAATATGCATCTTGGCACGTCTCGTTTCAGGAAACAAAAGACAATTACCAAAATATGATTAAGCTTCACTGCATCGCGAAAGCACTGCGGTAAAGCCAGCGTGAGCAGAAGAGCATTACATGATACGAAATGACGCATGCACAGGCCACTTGTGCATCAAACAAATATAAGCATTTGCGACTGCTCAGGCCAAATATGCATCTTGGCACGTCTGTTTCAGGCAAACAAAAGAACAAATACTAAAATATGATCAAGCTTTAGTACATCGCACAAGCCTTGCGGTAAAGCCAGCGTTAGCACAAGAGCATTAGATGATACGAAATGAACGCATGCCCAGGCCACTTGTGCATCAAACAAATATAAGCATTTGCGACTGCTCAGGCCAAATATGCATCTGGGCACGTCCGTTTCAGACAAACAAAAGAACAAATACTTAAATATGTTCAAGCTTCACTGTATCGCAAAAGCACTGCGGTAAAGCCAGCGTGAGCAGAAGGGCATTACATGATACGAAATGAACGCATGCACAGGCCACCTGTACATCAAACAAATATAAGCATTTGCGACTGCTCAGGCCGAATATGCATCTTGGCACGTCTGTTTCAGGCAAACAAAAGAACACATACTAAAATATGATCAAGCTTTAATGCTTCGCAGAAGCACTGCAAAAAAGCCAGTGTGAGCAGAAGAGCATTACATGATACGAAATGAACGCATGCCCGGGCCACTTGTGCATCAAACAAATATAAGCATTTGCGACTGCTCAGGCCAAATATGCATCTTGCACGTCCGTTTCAGGCAAACAAAGGACAAATACTTAATGATGATTAAGCTTCACTGCATCGCACAAGCACTGCGGTAAAGCCAGCGTGAGCAGAAGAGCATTACATGATACGAAATGAACGCATGCACAGGCCACTTGTGCATCAAACAAATATAAGCATTTGCGACTGCTCAGGCCAAATATGCATCTTGGCACGTCCGTTTCAGGCAAACAAAAAGACAAATACTTAAATTTATTCAAGCTTCACTGCATCGCGAAAGCACTGCGGTAAAGCCAGCGTGAGCAGAAGAGCATTACATGATACGAAATGAACGCATGCACAGGCCACTTGTGCATCAAACAAATATAAGCATTTGCGACTGCTCAGCCAAATATGCATCTTGGCACGTCCCGTTTCAGGGCAAACAAAAAGAACAATACCTAAATATAGATTCAAGCTTCACTGCATCGCAGAAGCACTGCGGCTAAAGCCAGCGTGAGCAGAAGAGCATTACATGATACGAAATGAACGCATGCACAGGCCACTTGTGCATCAAACAATATAAGCATTTGCGACTGCTCAGGCCAATATGCATCTTGGCACGTCCGTTTTCAGGCAGACAAAAAGGACAATACTAAAATATGATTAAGCTTCACTGCATCGCGAAAAGCACTGCGGTAAAGCCAGCGTGAGCAGAAGAGCATTACATGATACGAAATGAAGCATGCACAGGCCACTTGTGCATCAAACAATATAAGCATTTGCGACTGCTCAGGTCAAATCTGCATCTTGGCACGTCCGTTTCAGGCAGACAAAAACAATTACCAAAAGATAGATTAAGCTTCACTGCATCGCGAAAGCACTGCGGTTAAAGCCAGCGTGAGCAGAAGAGCATTACATGGATACGAAATGAACGCATGCACAGGCCACTTGTGCATCAAACAAATATAAGCATTTGCGACTGCTCAGGCCAAATATGCATCTTGGCACGTCTGTTTCAGGCAAACAAAAGAACACATACTAAAATATGATCAAGCTTTAATGCTTCGCAGAAGCACTGCACAAAAGCCAGTGTGAGCAGAAGAGCATTACATGATACGAAATGAACGCATGCCCGGGCCACTTGTGCATCAAACAAATATAAGCATTTGCGACTGCTCACGCCAAATATGAATCTTGCGCGTCCGTTTCAGGCAAACAAAGGACAAATACTTAATGATGATTAAGCTTCACTGCATCGCAAAAGCACTGCGGTAAGCCAGCGTCAGCAGAAGACCGTTGCATGTTACGAAATGAACGCATGCACAGGCCACTTGTGGAACAAACAAATATAAGCATTTGCGACTGCTCAGGCCAAATATGCATCTTGGCACGTCCGTTTCAGCCAAATAAAAGGACAAATATTTAATTATGATCAAGCTTCACTGCATCGCGAAAGCACTGCGGTAAAGCCAGTGTGAGCAGAAGAGCACTACATGATACGAAATGAACCCATGCAAAGGCCACTTGTGCATCAAACAAATATAAGCATTTGCGACCGCTCAGGCCAAATATGCATCTTGGCACGTCCGTTTCAGCCAAATAAAAGGACAAATATTTAATTATGATCAAGCTTCACTGCATCACAAAAGCACTGCGATAAAGCCAGCGTGAGCAGAAGAGCATTACATCATACGAAATGAACGCATGCACAGGCCACTTGTGCATCATACAAATATAAGCATTTGCGACTGCTCAGGCCAAATATGCATCTTGGCACATCTGTTTCAGGCAAACAAAAGAACAAATACTAAAATATTATCAAGCTTTAGTACATCACAAAAGCCCTGCGATAAAGCCAGCGTGAGCAGAAGAGCATTACATCATACGAAATGAACGCATGCACAGGCCACTTGTGCATCATACAAATATAAGCATTTGCGACTGCTCAGGCCAATATGCATCTTGGCACATCTGTTTCAGGCAAACAAAAGAACAAATACTAAAATATTATCAAGCTTTAGTACATCGCACAAGCCCTGCGGTAAAGCCAGCGTTAGCACAAGAGCATTAGATGATACGAAATGAACGCATGCCCAGGCCACTTGTGCATCAAACAAATATAAGCATTTGCGACTGCTCAGGCCAAATATGCATCTTGGCACGTCCGTTTCAGGTAGACAAAAAGACAAGTACCAAAAGATGATTAAGCTTCACTGCATCGAGAAAGCACTGCGGTAAAGCCAGCGTGAGCAGAAGAGCACTACGTGATACAAAATGAATGCATGCACAGGCCACTTGTGCATCAAACAAATATAAGCATTTGCGACGGCTCAGGCCAAATATGCATCTTGGCATGTCCGTTTCAGAGAGACAAATAAACAATTACCAAAAGATGATTAAGCTTCACTGCATTGCGACAGCACTGCGGTAAAGCCAGCGTGAGCAGAAGAGCATTACATGATACAAAATGAACGCATGCACAGGCCTCTTGTGCATCAAACAAATATAAGCATTTGCGACTGCTGAGGTTAAATATGCATCTTGGCACGTCCGTTTCAGGGAAACAAAAAGACAATTACCAAAAGATGATTAAGCTTCACGCATCGCGAAAGCACTGCGGTAAAGCCAAGGTGAGCAGAAGAGCATTACATGATACGAAATGAACGCATGCAAAGGCCACTTGTGCATCAAACAAATATAAGCATTTGCGACTGCTCAGGCCAAATATGCATCTTGGCACGTCTGTTTCAGGCAAACAAAAGAACAAATACTAAAATATGATCAAGCTTTAGTACATCGCACAAGCCTTGCGGTAAAGCCAGCGTTAGCACAAGAGCATTAGATGATACGAAATGAACGCATGCCCAGGCCACTTGTGCATCAAACAAATATAAGCATTTGCGACTGCTCAGGCCAAATATGCATCTGGGCACGTCCGTTTCAGGCAAACAAAAGAACAAATACCTAAATATGTTCAAGCTTCACTGTATCGCAAAAGCACTGCGGTAA
>NW_023609536.1:0-20169 GCF_013339725.1 Rhipicephalus microplus | reverse complement strand
GTTTGTCATGTTTGCACCATCATACCTTCGTCATCCATTCACGTCCCGTAATACGAAATTTGGTATGAGCGAAGGTAGCGAAACGGCCGACAGTGCATCATGAGCGTGGCATGTAGTCATGTTGTTACATGACACGCATCGCATGATTATCATGTTTGCACCAGTCACACACCTTCGTCATCCATTCACGTACTGTAATACGAAATTTGGTATATGTGACGCTAGCAAAACGGCCGCGTGCGCATCATGAGCTTGGCATGTATTCATTTTGTTACATGACACGCATGTCATAATTCTCATTTTACTGTCTGTCGCTTGTGTTCGCCATGCAATCACGCCACACCATACCAGTTTTGCAACATGCCATGTGAATGAAACCACCGCAAGAGCTGCAGGACCACGAAATGTAAATAATGACATTCATGATATACAGGTAATGATTTTCGTGTTATGACTAGTCAAATATGTTCTCCATAAGGTCATGTTATGCCATACCAGGTTTGGTATCGCTACCATTATCGAAACGGCCAGGAGAGCTAAGTCGTAGGCGGCTAGACAGACAGACAGACAGACAGACAGACAGACAGACAGACAGACAGACAGACAGACAGCATAGAGAAAGAAGAAGACAAGAGCGGACACTCCGCGAAACCTGGCCTCAGGAAGTGCGTCACGACTACGTAACGAACTAGTGCTCTCACCAAACGTCAGAGGGCGCAAGCGCAAAAAAAAAAAAAAAACAGTTATAATCAATGCAACAGAATTGTTTTTACAAAATAATAATTATACGCCCAAATATGGTATGTTCTTTATACATAAAAACAATTTATTCAACACACCTTACGCGATTATTTTTCTTCAGCCGTACTGTCATAAACACCATCTACCCAGCGACAAGCCCATGCATGACTGACAGCGAGAAGCTTTCGTCGCTTTCGTCAACGTCGGCTGCGTCGGCGTTTTCGTGCGTGAGATAACAGGTGAGGCACGTTTTCAAGCGAAGCTTGTTGAATGACATGTTGTTGGTCTTGTTGGGTCATTTTTTCTCTAAACGGTTACACTTGCGCGAATAAGACACCATGCAACAAACATAGAAAGATGCACACACACACGTTGCGCTTCGAGTGTGCGAGTTTGTTTTTTACGTGGCGTCTCATTCACGCAGTTGTAACCTTTTTCTGAAGCTTGTAAGGACTGGGAGGTTCGCTAAAAAAATTGCCCGCAGCTTCCCTCGGGGGAACACTGAGGAGGATGCGGAGCATATAATTGGTTAACGGGGTGTTAAAGTGCGACTTAGTTGGGTCGATGGCTAAATTGGTTAACGTGGTTGTGAAATGGGGTGTTAAATTGCGACTTACTTGGGTCGATGGCTAAATTGGTTAACGTGGTTGTAGGAGGGGGTGTTAAATGAGTGAACACGTACACACGTATGCGAAAGGGCGGCGCTGGTCGAAGGGACGTCGATCATTGTGTTTGTGGATTCGTTGGAATTCATTTCACCGCGACCTTGGACGTCGACGCGCCGTACAAACCAACCGACGAGCGGCAACTGAGCGAGCGAGCGCCGACCTTGAGTATATATGAGCCACGCAGTACAACGTCAGTGACATCGTCACGACTGATAGTGGATGGTTTAAAAGCACACGCCACTTGCCACCCCGCCAGTGGGCACGGATGCACAGACAGAATGAAGAACTTACGGCACATCTTTCTTGTTGTGCAGATTGTGGGCGTTCTTGCAAGCCATCCCTTGGATCATCGATCGCTTCCCGCGGTCGAAATTCCGTTTTGCGGCTCGACTTCGGCGTACGTGGATGTCATCTGCGCAGCCACCGATTCTTCATGCGTGTTTGAAAGCGCCGCGCCCAGTCTTCTCAACAGCGCCACGGCTTGCCCTTTCCATGAGCCACGCAGTACAACGTCAGTGACATCGTCACGACTGATAGTGGATGGTTTAAAAGCACACGCCACTTGCCACCCCGCCAGTGGGCACGGATGCACAGACAGAATGAAGAACTTACGGCACATCTTTCTTGTTGTGCAGGTTGGTGATTCCTTTCTCTTGCCTTGCAAATGTTACAAGACTAGTGACCGATTTGCGATTGTGCTTCCGTGCCCAGAAGCATTGCTTGAACCTTTTTCTTCTTTGCTGCTTATGCTTTGTGGGGACATTGAGGAAAACCCTGGGCCTGACAAGACCCTAACGGAACTAATTCAGTTGGTTAAAGAGACAAATGAGCGTTGTATTAGAATCGAGACTAACCAATCGAGCATGTCACAGGCATTGTCTGATCTTAAGGTTTCCCATGAGACAGTTGCAACTGCTGTGGCTGACATTACCGTACGGCTACAAACAGTAGAAAAACGGATTAGCGATCTTCCAAATGTACAGCAAGAACTATCTATCACGCGCCAATCACTAATTCGCGTGGAACAAGAGACAATTGATCTACAAGCCCGGCTTGACGAGGCTGAAGATCGGTCTCGACGTGATAATGTGCTATTTTATGGCTTACCTGACGTGCCAGACGAGAAAGCGCACCAGTCAGAAGAAAAAATTATCACGATGGCCCGTGACAGGTTGGATGTTCGCTTATCACCCGATGACATAGCACGAGCACACCGAATAGGCAGATACTTGGCAGGTAAAAATAGACCCCTCATTGCTAAATTTTCAAATTCCAAGTCAAAAATGCTACTACTGTCTAAGAAATCTATTTTACGAGGTAGTGGCATTGGCCTTTCTGAAGACTTCTCTGTATCAACTCGTGAAGCTCGTAAAAAGCTGACAGAGTTTGGCATTGCTTTAAAAAAACCGTTTAAGTTGCGGTACAAAAAATTATATGCACAAAATAAATGCTATGTGTATGATGCTCGCACCAACGTCGTCTGCGAGGCACCTTCCCCACAAGTTGCCGTTTCCTCTAGCCCTAGGGCGACCAGATCAGGTCGTCCTTATTCTAACACTAGCTAGGACAGTGTGAGGGGTGGTGGCTCATCTTCACCATCGGAGCTTTCAATCCTGTATGCTAATATTCGCAGCCTTATTCCGAAAAGAGACCGCCTAAGTGCTTTAATTAATGACACGGATGCTGACATAATTCTTTTGTCTGAAACCTGGCTTTCCGATCAAATTGCAACAAGTGAGCTTTTTCAGTGCCACAAAACTTTCACTGTACATCGATGTGATCGCTCCGAAAGAAGGGGTGGTGGGGTCCTTATTGCTGTGAATGAGTGTTTTCAATGTACACTTCTGAAAATCCCTTGTAGATTAGAAATTGTCTGGTGCTACGTGACGATTTGTTTTCAAAAAATTATTTTTGGCATTTGCTATCGCCCGCCTAATTCCAACGGCTCTTTCTGCGAAGAATTACATGATTGCCTAAGTCATATTTCGGCATTAACTCCCGGTATTCCAGTTTTTCTCTAGGAGATTTTAATTTTCCATCAATCCAATGGTCTCATCCATGCCCGTTTGCAGAGCCTGCTTCAGCTGAAACGAGTTATTTCCTAACCACTTGTTTGGATTACAATCTATCTCAATTAGTGCGTATTCCCACCCGTGTTACTCCTAGCACATCACACCTACTAGATTTGATACTCACCTCATCACCAGATATTGCATCTGAAATAACTCACTTGCCAGGGTTGAGTGACCATGACGTGCTACATTTTTCCATTTCTGTACCGAGGAATAGAAGGAGCAATCGCTTTAAACTTATAAAGGATTACAATAAGACCAACTTTGAGGCTATCAACACCGAGCTTTCCTCATTTCTCGACAGCTTTTGTCTTTCTTACAATGATGCTACGGTCGAGAAAATATGGACGTGTTTCAAAGACAAAGCACTGCATCTAATAAAAAAGCATATCCCTGTAAGGAAGGTTTATCATTCATCCAACGCGCCATGGTATTCAAGGTACCTCAACCGGCTGTCTAACAAAAAAAAAAGGCTCTTTCGTGCCGCCAAGAAATCGTCATCTGCTGATAAGTGGTCCACTTATACAACCGCGGCAAAAGCATACTCCAGTGCATTAAAAGAAACTAAGTTTAAATTTTATAATAATACACTTCCGTCATTGCTCCAAAGCAACCCAAAACGCTTTTGGAATGTCGTGAGAAACCGGGATAATCTAACTATAGCTCTTACTGATAAATCTGGCGAGTCAATCCCAAGCAGCCAGTGCGCTTCCACACTTAACACTGTTTTTGCCCGTTCATTTTGTGCTACTCACCCTGACATCTGTCCACGTTTCACTGCGCCTAGCTACGTTCCCATGGAACCCATTTACTTGACTCGTCTGGTATCCGCTCCATCATTAACAATTTAAAGAGATCGTCCTCGTGCGGTATTGATGGCATCACGTCGAAATTTTTGCAGGCTACCGCCGAATATAGTTCCATCCTACTAAACCTTATTTTCACGAAATCACTGAACAGTAGTTCCTTACCTAAAGACTGGAAAACAGGCAAGGTGATACCACTTCATAAATCCGGTGACACACACAACCCTCAAAACTATAGACCTATTTCCCTGACTTCAATTCCTTGTAAGATATTCGAACACGTCATTTTCTCCCATCTGGTCAATTTTTTAGAATCGAATAAGTTCTTTCATAGTAGTCAGCATGGGTTTCGTAAGACATTCTCATGCGAAACACAGCTAGCAACATTTTGCAATGATCTTCACGCATTTCTAGACAATGGTTTTACAGTAGACTGCATATTTTTAGATTTCGCCAAGGCTTTTGACCGCGTCAGTCACCGCTTACTCTTATTTAAACTCAGCCAGTTAAGCATTGATCCCCTGGTTTTCAATTGGATTCGAGAGTTTCTATCCAACCGAACGCAATATGTCAGCATTAATGATAAAAACTCTCCTGAAGTACCGGTTGACTCAGGCGTACCTCAGGGCTCTGTTTTAGCACCATTACTTTTTTTAATATACATCAATGATCTTCCTAACCAAATCACAAGTTCCATCTGTTTATTTGCCGATGATTGTGTTTTATATCGCAAGATTGAAGGCCCTAATGATACCCTAACACTGCAGAATGATCTTAATAACATTTCGACATGGTGTAAGCTCTGGGTTATGGACCTTAACACGTCTAAATGCAAAACAATGAGAATTTCCCGTAGTATTTCAGCATGCCCTAATTATTTACTGAATAATACTTCACTTGATCAAGTAATATCCTATAAATATCTTGGTGTGCATATTACTAACAATCTCTCATGGAAAAGACACATAGAATACATTACATCGAAAGCTAACCGCATGCTTGGTTATTTAAAACGTAATTTTTCCTTAGCTCCCCCGAAGTTAAAGCAACAGCTGTACATTACTTATGTTAGGTCTAACCTTGAATACGCATGCTCCATATGGGATCCTGGTCATGCTAGTCTGACAAACATAATTGAAAATGTGCAAAATCGAGCGGTCCGTTTCATCCTTCACAACTACCATCGAACTGCCAGTGTCACTGACATGAAACGAACACTTGGCATTCCCCTTCTTTCTTCTCGTAGGAGGTTATCCCGTCTTTGCCTTTTTCATAAAATATATTATCATAACAATGAGTTGAAGTCCCGATACATCACATCCGCATCCTATATCTCCCCACGTGTCGACCACCCTTTCAAAGTTCACGTACCATCACAGCGCACAGTCACCTACTCATATTCATTCTTGCCAAAAACATCTTATGAATGGAATCACCTGCCTGCGTCACTAGTCGCAATCAGAGACCCTGACCGTTTCCGGAAAGCATTAACGAACACGCTATAAAGCTGCATCACGTTCACAAATGCATTTACAACACACTGAAACTGCAATTTACTTCTTTACCACCTATCTCTGTACAGGTCTTGATCTCAACAAATTTTTTTTTTTTTTTTTTTTTTTTCCTTGCACTGATGTTTTCTTTTTGTGTGTGTAACTCGATAAAATTTGCTTTTTCATGTATCATTTTTTTTTTTTTTTGAACATGTGTATTTTATTTTATTTTTTTTTTTTTTTTTGAACATGTGTATTGAAAAGGCATCAGTCGATTATTTTTTGTGCAACATGCACTGACATTCACTGTGATTGCGACGTCAAAGTGTATTTTTTCGTCCTATTTTCTTTTGTTAGTTCATGTATAAACTTATCTAGTTTGTTTCCTTTTGTGCTCTATCTCTTAGTGCCACTTTTTCTGTGTATTCCTTATAGTGTTTTCATTTACTTCAGCCCCTCCCCTCTACAATGCTTCTTGTAAGCCCTGAGGGTACCAATAAATAAATAAATAAATAAATAAATATACAGCGCGACGGTGTATGCACTGTCAGCTGTTGAATGTTCTCGAAGCGCGACGCCACATGCGCGTCCACTGGAGAATAAGGAGAATCGTAGATGTCGAACGCGGTGTGTAGAGGAGGAAGGGTGCACAGATGGTGGAGGAGTGAAGCGCGCGCGGTGTGTAGAGGAGGAAGGGATGCACAGATGGTGGAAGAGTGGGCGACGGCGCGACGGCGCATGCGCGCGCGTCAGCTGTCGAATGTTCGAGAAGCGGTGCGGACGGCGCGGACGGCGCACTACAAGGCGCGAGTATAAGATGCTTCCGCATCTAAAAGAAAGTTTGTGGCTCTATGCGGCGGCTAGACGGGAACATTGTGCAGCGTATGCAGTATAGCAAAGGCGGCACGGCGTCAACCCGAGGCGACGCGTGCTGCGTCTGCCACGGACGCGAGCGTCTGTGCGCTGAGCGTAGCTGGGCAGCTAGGTCATAGGCTTGGTGCAAAATATTGAGAAGCTTTCGCTGGGCCTCGCATGCTTCACGACGCGTTTCCCGAAGGCTCGGAACACGAATAATTCTTGGTGTGCCGGAGGCAAATCTGGACTAGCCAAGTGGCCATCATCTTCGTTTTTTCGCTAGCCTTGTGCCACTAGTGCAAGCTGCTCACAAATTTTTTTGACGTTTCCAATATAATTTTACCGCATAAATTTCAACTAGGATTTTTCTTCCCAAGGTACTGCTGATACTGCGTACGTACGAAGGTGTTCTAAAGTTCCCAGGCCGCGATACCATTGCATTACAAGGGATAGCGGCCTGGAAACTTCTGAAGATCTTTGTACGTGGTCTTGACGTATATCTTTGCAAGTCAGTTTTATGGGTCAGAGATGTATCACTGGTTTTGTATTGTGCATCGATTAGCTAATCATTCAAAGGGGTTTGTTGGTACACTTATGACGTGCACATATCTTTTTCGTAATTTGACAGCGAAGCATCCACTTACTAACATTTTCAGACCGCGCTAACGCCATGCCGTCCGGCGGTCCAAGCTACGGCAGCTACTGCTGTGTATCGTGGTGCTTCAACAATGGCAGAACCCACAAGAAGCCTGGGACGAGTTTCTTCCGCATACCACGGGACGGCAGGTTGTGTTAAAGCTTTTGTATGGTTTGCATGTCTTTAGGCTTACTGTTCGTACTTGCTCAGTGAGGGTAACAATAAAAAATCACTATTCAAGCACTTCCCCTTTCAGCTGATAGTTCAATGCCAATGCAGGATGAAAGCATGGATGCAGTATGCTGGACGCGATGATCTCCTTAGTAAGCCGGCCAGCCTATTGTACGCAACGTACAGGGTTTGTAGCGACCATTTTACTGCTCAAAGTTTCATGGACCCTGGGCACACAAGGCTTACAAGAATGGCTGTTCCCAGTGTGCAACCAGCTGCACCATGTAAGTGATTGACTGAAACTCAAATATGTGCAATACCAGCCACTTGTATTGAATCAGTGGCGACAGTTAACCGTGAAGATCTTTGTAGCCAATGGAGAAGCCTCACTATAGAAGTAACACTTGGAAAGTCTTAAATTTTGTGAATTGTGGGCTATTACCTTCCTAACAGCAGCTTTACATTTCTGTCGTTTTTTGATGCTCTTGACCTGCGCAACTTGTTTTAAAAGACTTTAAAGGGCTTTTTCACGTTATCTTCAAGCCTGAGTGCACATGTACGTATACCTTTCATCAGTGAAAGCTGCCACTGTTGAAAATTTCAAAAATCACAAATTACTTGTTTCCTAGTTGGTGCCTTCTCTTTTCTTCCACGTTCGACCAATTTATGCGTTTGAAAGAGCTGTTTAAGGGCCAAACAACGAAACGTTCCTTTCCTCAGTGAGGAAGCCTTCATTTTTGTGAGGCCGCCTTATGTCACTCTGAAAGCTTCCTCACTGAGGAGCCCTCGGCGAAGGCTTCCTTGGCGCTTCCTCAGCTTAAGGTTGCTTTGGGGCTACCTTCGTGCGCCCTTAGGTCCGCTCCTTGCCCTGAACGAGCGCTTCGCCTCACAGCTAGCCCACGTGATGTTTTCGTTTTCGAGGCAACCCTTCCACCCCACCTCTGCGGGGAGACACGAGCGGCGAGCGTGCGTGCACGGTGCCAGGCACGACGGCGCGCAGTGTTGCTAGAATGCACCACGTTTTGCGCTCGACTACGGTGGCTTTTCACATTCAGTAATCGTAGTTGGAAGAAAGCGTGCACGCGTCTCTATATTAACACTTCAATTTGGAAGTGATGTGGTGACCCAACTTTTTTTTACAGAATAAACGCTTGTGAGCAAAGCTTATATTCGATAATCTCGAACGCAGGAGCGCGGCAACCATTCCTCCCGCGAGGACGGGTTAAGGGAGCTCTCAGAGTACGCTTGCTTCCTCCGTCGGTCCTTGGTTGTAAGGAGGCCTCACGTAAGGAGAGGACGCGGTCAAAGGAAAGGAACGTTTCGTTGTTTGGGCCTAAGTTTCCCCATGCTACAAGCTTTGTAGCTTGTACCAACTGCACATATATGCAGGTTCTCTGAGCGTCGCTTCAAGTAGTGACTGTGACATGGCTGCAGAAGCTGCACTGCAAGGTGCGGATGAGCTTCAGTTTGTGTTATTTTAAGCCTCTTACTGATACATTGTCGTAATTTCATTTCTTCAGGACCTGCGGTAGAGGCTTCAAAAAGTGGCTCCTACACATTGAGGTGCCCCGATGAACAGGGTGCGTTCAGTGTCGCGATTTCTTTTTTTTACCGAAATTGACTGTTGACCAAACCTCTGCAGGTGGCAGCTCCCTTGTAGCTGGTGAAAGAATTTCCGCTGACTTCGTCTTGCCGGAGAAAACCTTAACCAGTCATTCAGCTGTCACAAAAGGAACTTGTGTGACCGGTAAGTTGTATGTTCACTTCAACACCAGAGTGGATTGATATAGAGACTTCCGCAGGCCGCTCGCAAGATTGTTCCGACAGCACTGTACGAGGCACTGAACAAGCTTCACAAAACCCTCCAGAAGACGTCTCCGCCAACAGCTCCACGCCTGAGTGCCCTAGAGAAATTGGTGACTATGCTTTTATTGCAGCTGTTTTTAATGTGCTATTTTATGTTTAGGACATTCTGAGGAAACTATCCTCAAAAGGACACTACGTGTGCACTTACAAAATGTAAGGGTGGGCTCTCAGTGATTTTCATTTTTTTTGTGCATTGTCAACATTGTGAATGGTTTGTTTTTAGGTAGTGGAATCAAAAACTTTGCACCACAGAAAGTTGTGCACCTTGGGTCTGAAAGAGCGAGGAAAGTGCTCGTATGGGATTAGTTGTTCTTCGCTTTTACATCCATTTTTTTGTTTATTGCAGTGCGTTCCTGTGTGCCAGCGACAATGTCTCCATCAATGAAGTACAAGCAAACCATTAAACATCTGCAAGCCAAAGTAGCAGCACAGCGGAAAACTATCAAAAGACTGCGGAGACAGCCTCACCAAGCACCGTCATCGACTTCAAAGGCCCTTGAAGTTATCCGACCGCACGTCACCGAGGAGGTTTTTAAACTTCTTTCTGCACATGTTCGCTTGAGGCCCAAACGCAAGGGCAAGCGGTTTCCCGTGTGGTTCAAGAAATTTGCTCTTCACTTAAACTTCCGAGGTCCGCGAGCATACCGATTTCTGGCTCCATATTTTTCTTTGCCCTCCCGGCGTTAATTAAGGAGGTGGCTAGCTAATGTAAGGATGACTCCAGGCATAATTCCAGGAATCCTTTCTTCCATTGCAACAAATACTCAAGCTTGGAATGAACGGGACCGAGTGTGCGCTTTAGTTTTCGACGAAATAGCACTCAAAAAGAATTTGTACTATGATGCTGCAAGAGACGTTGTCCAGGGTTTTACAGATGATGGCACTCATCGCACTTCAACCATCGCTCATCGAGCACTGGTTTTTCTTCTTGTTGGCGTTTCGAGAAAGTGGGTTCAACCGGTTGCTTTTACTATAGGGCACACATCAACACCATCATCTGTTATGCATAACTTGCTGGTGTCACTCATTTTGGAGCTTAGGAGCATTAATATTGCAGTGAAAGCAGTCATTTGTGACCAGGGCAGTTCAAATGTAAGTCTCGCTAACCAACTAAGAGGGACTGTAGCAAAGCCTTTTTTTGAAGTTAATGGTGAGCGGGTATATTACATTTTTGATGTTCCGCATTTAATTAAAACAACGCGCAATAATGTCCAAGCACACAAGTTATACATTGAGGATGACATCGTTAACTGGTCGCACATTGTAAGCCTTTACCAATCCTCACATGAGTTGCGGTTGCGATTGGCTCCAAGGTTGACTGAACGGCACGTTCATCAGAAACCTTTTTCTAATATGAAGGTCAGCAGAGCAACTCAGGTCCTCAGTGCATCAGTTTCGATTGCTGTCACGGCATTGGTGTATGCGAAGGTGCTGCCTGCCTCGGCCATCACTACAGCTCAAATTTGTGATCGTATGGACAGGATTTTCGATGCCTTGAACAGCTCGAGTAAAAAAAGAACTTCGCAAAAGCTGCGGCATGCAATCATGAAAAATGATTCAGAGCTGATTGACTTCCTCCGAGGCCAGCTTCCCTGGATTGCATCATGGCAGTTTGTTGGCAGACGTCAACCACAAACCATCGTAGGTTGGCAAATTACAATTCAGGCAATTTGTCAACTATGGGACGACCTCTCCAAAAATTACAATTTTGAATACCTGTTAAACGCAGGCTTCAACAGGATCCTCTGGAGAACATATTTGGCCACATTAGGAAAAAACAGGGTTGCAACACCAACCCCAATGTAGCACAATTTATTTGTGGCCTGAAGCACATCTGCATAAGAAAACTCTTCAAGCT
The DNA here is from genome assembly GCF_013339725.1 of Rhipicephalus microplus. Classification (NCBI taxonomy): domain Eukaryota; kingdom Metazoa; phylum Arthropoda; class Arachnida; order Ixodida; family Ixodidae; genus Rhipicephalus; species Rhipicephalus microplus. Next base: position 9,002 of record NW_023609536.1, on the reverse strand, counting down.
GTCAGAATACGGAAATGTCGAGGATGATGAATGTGACCTCCTCCAGGAGCAGCTCTCGCCATTCTCCCTCACCAGTGCGTCTCTTGTGGATAATGAGGAGTGTGCACAGCCACAGCCTGATGACTTTCCCGCTCTAGACGATCTCTCTGAACTTGCGACAAACGTTCACTCCCATATTATCAATGACTCCGCTGCATATTATGTAGCTGGTTTTCTCATCAAACACTTCCTTCGGAATGCATGTGACGGTTGCAGTTGCCCACAGTTACTGAAAGACGACAGTGAGACGCTTAAGGGTACCCACCAGTATTTCACAATGCTCAAAGCATACCACGTCCCCAGCAAACTTTTTGGGAATCTCACTGTGCCATCAGAAGCAGCTTTTGCATACGTACAACAACTTGAATCTCACTTTCTTGCCATAATTGAGGCCACTGCACATCACCTGAAAGTGTGCGATGTTTTGTATCACCATCTGTCTAGTGTTGGCGATTTTCATTTCTGCTCTGCTGGGTGTCGCGCGAAGTTTCTGAAAATGTTTTGCCGGGTTCGTTTATGTTGGCATGTGCGTTTTGTGAACCGAAACTTAGATAGGGTTAGGTTCCAGTCTTCAATCTCAGGCATACAGCTTGACAAGTTCAAAGGTTAGCAATTAGCGGCGGGTTTACACTAAAGTATTCGAGTTGAGCCGAATCCTGCAATAGCTTTGTTATGTTATTACTTCGTTACAGCAGACTTCATTATGGTCTTATATGCTTATATTCAGCTCAACTGGACTAGCCACTCCTTCGTTGCATACATTGTTTAGGTTACCCGCTATGAGGAGTAGGGACACTGTGTATTCGCTCGAAGTGATTTGCATAACCTTAAAAAGAATGTTGGGTATCCTGTCTGTATTTTTGTAGCAAATGCGGGCGAACTGTACACTTTACTGTGGCTCGCTTGGTCACTGTGTATGCTTTATCTCTCCAGCTCAAGTAATATATCGATAACAAAACCGCTTGTTGAAATGTCTTCGAGCGGGTAAGGAACACAGTATGAAGTGGGCACGGTTCACGTTATCACGCTTTTCGTATTTTAGCTTCTCATCAACCTCCTCATCTCGCCCATCAAAATTTTCAAAAGAATACTCAAACTTTAGCGTTTGATGGGGCTGCGGACGCTGCCATTTTATTTTTATATAGCTTTTGAGTGATAACGTACGATGTAGAGCCTTTGTGAAAATAATGAGCCAAAGTGGTTTCCTTCTGCTATTTATTAGCCCTGTAATACCGCTCTCGTAGCACCAATTAAGGTCCACATTTCTGGATAAGTGATGAGTACAATCTATTTTAGCTCGCAAGCGTCACAGCAACACCCAGACGCAAATCACTTGGGATCTTAAGTTTTTGATGAAGGCGACGCATAACAAAAGCCACAAAACCTGCCAGTGTTGTAGCATAAAGTTTGTCTTTCACGTAGTGAGCAAGCTGCAAAGCCCTACCTTTCTGAGGACAAGCAGGCATCAAGTCTGCTTTTTTTCATTTTGGACTAGCTGTTCTTAAGCACAGCCAGCACACTGCACCTTTGCCTTTCTGCTATATTGTGTCGTGTGGTTTCTGTGTGCTCTTTTTTTATATGCATTATTTCGGTTAACCCCAGGCGTGATTCGCGACTTCATTGCTGTGTGTATGTCACTTCTTCCTTCTTCATCAGCATTGTGCGCTGTGTTTTTGCCATAGATCCTTACTTACCCACTGGCCCGGTGTGTCATACTTCACCAGCTTCTCGGCTTCTGCCAACTCTAGCGATGTGTGCGTTGTCTGTGTTCTCTCTGTATTTGTTACAATTTATTTGTAAGGCGAGATGCATTTGTTGTCTACCTTTGTCATATTGTGCTTTTTATATTCTCAGACTCTACCTTGCCTTTGAATAAAACATTACGGATACTCTGTCTCTTTGACTGATATATACATTGATCACTCGTTCCAAAAGAAAAACACAAGCGCGATGAATAAAACCGTAGTGAATTATCATTACCTGCATCTCTTTTTATTAAAACTTAATCGAAATAAAAATTACGTCACGACTGATTCGCACGAACTAATGAACAAAACAAAACAGGGAATCGCTAAATCAAAACGGACCTACAAAAACTATCCATTTGGGCGATGAATAGTGGTCTGAAATCATGAACTTTCGTCATAGCCAACGTCGGTTATGCAAAGTAATTCAAAATTTGCGCCAGTGAAACCGAAACAGGAAGCGCACGCCGCTTGCTCTCACAACCACTAGGTGTGCTACGGGTCGATTGGGCCGCTGGGGTCTACGGGAGTGTCCACTCTTAACCTTTATTTCTCTAGGCAGGCCTGCAGGCAGGCAGGCAGCAGGCAGGCAAGGCAGGCAGGCAGGCAGGGCAGGCAGGCAGGCGCAGGCAGGCAGGCAGGCAGGCAGGCAGGCAGGCAGGCAGGCACGGCAGGCAGGCAGGCAGGCGGCAGGCAGGCAGCAGGCAGGCAGGCAGGCAGCAGGCAGGCAGGCAGGCAGGCAGGCAGGCAGGCAGGCAGCAGGCAGGCAGGCAGGCAGGCAGCAGGCAGGCAGGCAGGCAGGCAGGCAGGCAGGCAGCAGGCAGGAAGGCAGGCAGGCAGGCAGGCAGGCAGGCAGGCAGGCAGGCAGGCAGGCAGGCAGGCAGGCAGGCAGGCAGGCAGGCAGGCAGGCAGGCAGGCAGGCAGGCAGGCAGGCAGGCAGGCAGGCAGGCAGGCAGGCAGGCAGGCGGCAGGCAGGCAGGCAGGCAGGCAGGCAGGCGCAGGCAGGCAGGCAGGCAGGCAGGCAGGCAGGCAGGCAGGCAGGCAGGCAGGCAGGCAGGCAGGCAGCAGGCAGGCAGGCAGGCAGGCAGGCAGGCAGGCAGGCAGGCAGGCAGGCAGGCAGGCAGGCAGGCAGGCAGGCAGGCAGGCAGGCAGGCAGGCAGGCAGGCAGGCAGGCAGGCAGGCAGGCAGGCAGGCAGGCAGGCAGGCAGGCAGGCAGGCAGGAGGCAGGCAGGCAGGCAGGCAGGCAGGCAGGCAGGCAGGCAGGCAGGCAGCAGGCAGGCAGGCAGGCAGGCAGGCAGGCAGGCAGGCAGGCAGGCAGGCAGGCAGGCAGGCAGGCAGGCAGGCAGGCAGTGCAGGGCAGGCAGGCAGGCAGGCAGGCAGGCAGGCAGGCAGGCAGGCAGGCAGGCAGGCAGGCAGGCAGGCAGGCAGGCAGGCAGGCAGGCAGGCAGGCAGGCAGGCAGGCAGGCAGACAGACAGACAGACAGACAGACAGACAGACAGATAGATAGATAGATAGATAGATAGATAGATAGATAGATAGATACGCTCAATGTCTCCGAAGTTTGCTAAGAAATGCTTTGCATTTAAAAGTTATTGAACAACTTAGAGTACTTACTCTACTATGGAATAGCGTTAAGCCGTCGCTAATAAAATTTTCCTACAAAGGGTTTATAAGAAGTGGTTAACAATTCAGAGTACTTGGTACTTTACTATGAAATAGCATTAGCCGTCCCTTAGGCCTCCTACTCGATGAGGCCCTTTGCACCGCACGTACAACGTAGAGGAACGAGGCATGTGTTTAGAAAAAGTTCTTAACGATTCAGAGTACTTGGTACTCTGCTATGCGAGAGCTGAAAGCCGTCCCTTGGAGCCTGTACTTGGCGCCACAACTACGGCATAGAGAAATAAAAAAAAGGTTAAGAGTGGACACTCCCGTAAACCCCAGTGGCCCAATCGACCCTAGCACACCTGGTGGTTGGTGAGAGCAAGTGGCGTGGGCTTCCTGTTTCGGTTTCACTGGCGCAAATTTTGAATTACTTTGCGTAACCGACGTTTGGCTATGAAGAAAGTTCATGATTTATGACCACTTTTCATCGCCCAAATGGATAGTTTTTGTAGGTCGTTTTGATTTAGCGATTCCCTGTTTTGTTTTGTTCAGTGGTTCGTGCGAATTGGTCGTGACGTGATTTTTATTTCGATTAAGTTATAATAAAACGAGATGCAGGTAATGATAATTCACAACGGTTTTATTCATTGCGCTTGTGTTTTTCTTTTGGAACAAGTGATCAATGTATATATCAGTCAAAGAGAGAGTATCCGCAATGTTTTATTCAAAGGCAAGGTAGAGTCTGAGAATATAAAAAGCACAATATGACAAAGGTAGACAACAAATGCATCTCGCCTTACAAATAAATTGTAACAAATACAGAGAGAACACAGACAACGCACACATCGCTAGAGTTGGCAGAAGCCGAGAAGCTGGTGAAGTATGACACACCGGGCCAGTGGGTAAGTAAGGATCTATGGCAAAAACACAGCGCACAATGCTGATGAAGAAGTGACATATACACAGCAATGAAGTCGCGAATCACGCCTGGGGTTAACCGAAATAATGCATTGAAAAAAAGAGCGCACAGAAACCACACGACACAATATAGCAGAAAGGCAAATGTGCAGTGTGCTGGCTGTGCTTAAGAACAGCTAGTCCAAAACGAAAAAAAGCAGACTTGATGCCTGCTTGTCCTCAGAAAGGTAGGGCTTTGCAGCTTGCTCACTACGTGAAAGACAAACTGTATACTACAAACTGGCAGGTCTTGTGGCTCTTCTTATGCGTTGCCTTCATCAAAAACTTAAGTTCCCAAGCGATTTGCGTCTGGGTGTTGCTGTGACGCTTGCGAGCTAAAATAGATTGTAGTCATCACTTATCCAGAATTGTGGACCTTGATTGGTGCTACGAGAGCGGTATGACAGGGCTGATAAATAGCAGAAGGAAACCACTTTGGCTCATTATTTTTCACAAAGGCTCTACATCGTACGTTATCACTCACAAGCTATATAAAAATAAAATGGCAGCGTCCGCAGCCCCATCAAACGCTACAAGTTTGGGTATTCTTTTGAAAATTTTGATGGGCGAGATGAGGAGCTTGATGAGAAGCTAAAATACGAAAAGCGTGATAACGTGAACCGTGCCCATTTCATACTGCGTTCCTTACCCGCTCGAAGAGATTTCAACAAGCGGTTTTGTTATCGATATATTACTTGAGCTGGAGAGATAAAGCATACACAGTGACCAAGCGATCCACAGTAAAGTGTACAGTTCGCCCGCATTTGCTACAAAAATACAGACAGGATACCCAACATTCTTTTTAAGGTTATGCAAATCACTTCGAGCGAATACACAGTGTCCCTATTCCTCATAGCGAGTAACCTAAACAATGTATGCAACGAAGGAGTGGTTAGTCCAGTTGAACTGAATATAAGCATATAAGACCATAATGAAGTCTGCTGTAACGAAGTAATAACATAACAAAACTATTGCAGGATTCGGCTCAACTCGAATACTTTAGTGTAAACCCGCCGCTAATTGCTAACCTTTGAGCTTGTCAAGCTGTATGCCTGAGATTGAAGACTGGAACCTAACCCTATCTAAGTTTCGGTTCACAAAACGCACATATGCCAACATAAACGAACCCGGCAAAACATTTTCAGAAACTTCGCGCGACAACCAGCAGAGCAGAAATGAAAATCGCCAACACTAGACAGATGGTGATACAAAACATCGCACACTTTCAGGTGATGTGCAGTGGCCTCAATCATGGCAAGAAAGTGAGATTCAAGTTGCTGTACGTATGCAAAAGCTGCTTCTGATGGCACAGTGAGATTCCCAAAAAGTTTGCTGGGGACGTGGTATGCTTTGAGCATTGTGAAATACTGGTAGGTCCACTGTGCTGCTACTTTGGCTTGCAGATGTTTAATGATTTGCTTGTACTTCATTGATGGAGACATTGTCGCTGGCACACAGGAACGCACTGCAATAAACAAAAAATGAATGTAAAAGTGAAGAACAACTAATCCCATATGAGCACTTTCCTCGCTCTTTCAGACCCAAGGTGCACAACTTTCTGTGGTGCAAAGTTTTTGATTCCACTACCTAAAAACAAACCATTCACAATGTTGACAATGCACAAAAAAAAAATGAAAATCACTGAGAGCCCACCCTTACATTTTGTAAGTGCACACGTAGTGTCCTTTTGAGGATAGTTTCCTCAGAATGTCCTAAACATAAAATAGCAATTAAAAACAGCTGCAATAAAAGCATAGTCACCATTTTCTCTAGGGCACTCAGACGTGAAGCTGTTGGCGGAGACATCTTCTGGAGGGTCTTGTGAAGCTTGTTCAGTGCCTCGGACAGTGCTGTCGGAACAATCTTGCGTGCGGCCTGCGGAAGTCTCAATATCAATCCACTCTGGTGTTGAAGTGAACATACAACTTACCGGTCACACAAGTTCTTTTTGTGACAGCTGAACTACTGGTTAAGGTTTTCTCCGGCAAGACGAAGTCAGCAGAAATTTTTTCACCAGCTACAAGGGAGCTGCCACCTGCAGAGGTCTGGTCAACAGTCAATTTGGGTAAAAAAAATCGCGACACTGAACGCACCCTGCTCATCGGGGCACCTCAATGTGTGGGAGCCGCTTTTTGAAGCCTCTACCGCAGGTCCTGAAGAAATGAAATTATGACAATGTGTCAGTAAGAGGCTTAAAATAACACAAACTGAAGCTCATCCGCACCTTGCAGTGCAGCTTCTGCAGTCATGTCACAGTCACTATTTGAAGCGACGCTCGGAGAACGTGCATATATGTGCAGTTGGTACAAGTTACAAAGCTTGTAGCATGGGGAAATTTAAACAGCTCTTTCAAACGCATAAATTGGTCGAACGTGGAAGAAAAGATAAGGCACCAACTAGGAAACAAGTAATTTGTGATTTTTGGAATTATCAACAGTTCCAGCTTTCACCGATGAAAGGTATATGTACATGTGCACTCAGGCTTGAAGATAACGTGAAATAGCCATTTAAAGTCTTTCAAAACAAGTTGCGCAGGTCAAGAGCATCAAAAAACGACAGAAATGTAAAGCTGCTGTTAGGAAGGTAATAGCCCACAATTCACAAAATTTAAGACTTTCCAAGTGTTACATCTATAGTGAGGTTTCTCCATCGGTTACAAAGATCTTCGCGGTTAACTGTCGCCACCTATTCAATACAAGCGGCTGCTATTGCACATATTTGAGTTTCAGTCAATCACTTACATGGTGCAGCTAGTTGCACACTGGGAACAGCTATTCTTGTAAGCCTTGTGTGCCCAGGGTGCATGAAGTTTTGAGCAGTAAAATGGTCGCTACAAACCCTGTACGTTGCGCACAATAGGCTGGCCGGCTTACTCAGGAGATCATCGCGTCCAGCATACTGCATCCATGCTTTCATCCTGCATTGGCAATGAACTATCAGCTGAAAGGGGAAGTGCTTGAATAGTGATTTTTTATTGTTACCCTCACTGAGCAAGTACGAACAGTAAGCCTAAAGACATGCAACCATACAAAAGCTTTAACACACCTGCCGTCCCGTGGTATGCGGAAGAAACTCGTCCCAGGCTTCTTGTGGGTTCTGCCATTGTTGAAGCACCACGATACACAGCAGTAGCTGCCGTAGCTTGGACCGCCGGACGGCATGGCATGAGCGCGGTCTGAAAATGTTAGTAAGTGGATGCTTCGCTGTCAAATTACGAAAAAGATATGTGCACGTCATAAGTGTACCAACAAACCCGTTTGAATGATTAGCTAATCGATGCACAATACAAAACCAGTGATACATCTCTGACCCATAAAACTCTGACTTACAAAGATATATGTCAAGACCACGTACAAAGATCTTCAGAAGTTTCCAGGCCACCATCCCTTGTAATGCAATGGTATCGCGGCCTGGGAACTTTAGAAAACCTTCGTACGTACGCAGTATCAGCAGTACATTGGGAAGAAAAATCGTAGTTGAAATTTGTGCGGTAAAATTATATTGGAAACGTCCAAAAAATTTGTGAGCAGCTTGCACTAGTGGCACAAGGCTAGCGAAGAAACGAAGATGATGGCCACTTGGCTAGTCCAGATTTGCCTCCGGCACACCAAGAATTATCCGTGTTCCGAGCCTTCGGGAAACGCGTCGTGAAGCATGCGAGGCCCAGCGAACGCTTCTCAATATTTTGCACCGAGCCACCGAGCCTATGACCTAGCTGCCCAGCTATGCTCAGCGTACAGACGCTCGCGTCCGTGGCAGACGCAGCACGCGTCGCCTCGGCTTCACGCCGTGCCGCCTTTGCTATACTGCATACGTTGCGCAATGTTCCCGTCTAGCCGCCGCATAGAGCCACAAACTTTCTTTTTAGCGAACCTCCCAGTCCTTACAAGCTTCAGAAAAAGGTTACAACTGCGTGAATGAGACGCCACGTAAGAAACAAACTCGCACACACGAAGCGCAACGTGTGTGTGTGCATCTTTCTATGTTTGTTGCATGGTGTCTTATTCGCGCAGGTGTAACCGTTTTCTGAAAAAAAAATGACCCAACAAGACCAACAACATGTCATTCAACAAGCTTCGCTTGAAAACGTGCCTCACCTGTTATCTCACGCACGAAAACGCCGACGCAGCCGACGTTGACGAAAGCGACGAAAGCTTCTCGCTGTCAGTCAAGCATGGGCTTGTCGCTGGGTAGATGGTGTTTATGACAGTACGGCTGAAGAAAAATAATCGCGTAAGGTGTGTTGAATAAATTGTTTTTATGTATAAAGAACATACCAAGTTTGGGCGTATAATTATTATTTTGTGAAAACAATTTTGCTGCATTGATTATAACTGTTTTTTTTTGCGCTTGCGCCCTCTGACGTTTGGTGAGAGCTCTAGTTCGTTACTTAGTCGTGACGCACTTCCTGAGGCCAGGTTTCGCGGAGTGTCCTCTCTTGTCTTCTTCTTTCTCTATGACTACGGGGGGGGGGGGGGGGGGTTAGATAAAGTGGGTAACGATTTAGAGTACTTGGTACTCTACTATGGGAGAGCATAAAGCCGTCCCCAACTACGTCAAATGAGGCAAAACATATTTAAGAAGTGAATATTGTTGGCAGCTAAAGCAGCGCATCTCATCAATACTCGTGGCCTCCTTTATTGGTCTGGTTAACA
>NW_023609535.1:0-20406 GCF_013339725.1 Rhipicephalus microplus | reverse complement strand
AACAGAGCAAGCAAAAAACTAACTGTTGGGTTCTAGATTACTGTCAAGAGTGTTTCGAACACACATTCAGTGAAAAAAGCAACGCAGCTTAACTTGAGGGCTCATAAAAAAATATTTACAGTACCTTGATTGCAGAGCTCGACGACGACGTGGATGCTGCCATTTTGCAAACTGCAGATACGACGAATGTGGCTCCCAAGCGGCTGAAACTGGTACTGGGTGGAACGAAGACCCCTCGAAATAGCATAGTATGGACAACTTTTACCAGTGCATTAGGATCCTTGCAATCGGTAGGGCACGGAACTGGGTGTTGCAGATATGCAACAAGGGGCAATAATGGGTTATAGCGGACTTTACATGCCATGAACTTTCGCGCCGTAACTTGCAGAGGGCTGACTCGAAGGAAGACATGACTGAGTGGTTGCTTCATGACGTCGCCCGGAACGGTCAACCGTCTGGTGGGCCCAACTTGGCAGCTGAGCAGTCAATTTTAAGTGGGAACGTGCTGAGTAACCTACTACAGCAGTTTTTGACGTTGTCACAACGGCCGACATTTCCAGTCCAAGTCACTACGTTGCCCGACATTTCAGCCTCACTGCCAATCTTTAGTGCTGATGGTAGCATGTCGGCTCCCCAGTGGGTTGAAGAACTCGAGCGTACTCAAGGCTTGGCGTCATGGACACCTTCTACTCACCTCGCCGTAGCGCCTAGTAAGCTCCGTGGCACTGCTGTAGATTGGGAAAGCATTACAGGAAACCATTTGGACACATGAGAGAATTTCAAAGCTGCGTTTGAGAAGCAATTTGGAGACAAACTTACGCTTTCGCAGAGGCAGCGCATAGTCACCAGACGCGTCCAGTCACGCAGTGAGAGCCTCGTTGACTACTGTTTGGCGAAACTGCGCGTAATTGCAAGATGTCCGGTCAAATTGACTGATCCTCAGTGCATTGAATGCCCTACAAGGTGTGCGCGACGCACACATGGCAACAACTATCGCTGCATAGCGGTCACCAACTGTGAACGCATTTCTAGCCATCGCCAACCAACTCGACCAAACTATAGAGCATGCCTCTGCTGGTCCAAGTCAGCCGCCCATTGCAGACAGATCGTCAACGTTACGAGTGCCTCCCTTGCCTGTGCTGCAGATTCGTTCCATGAATGACATAGCTTTTTCACAAGTCAATTTGCCTGCTTCATAAGCACCACATCAAATTTCGTCGTTATCCCTGAATCAGCAAAACACTCGTTATCTTGCAATTAGTTCCCGAAATGGCACACGTGCTCATCGCCCCCGCGAAGATATAAGCAACGTCATATGTTACAACTGTCGCCAACAGAGCCATCTTGTATCGAAGTGTCCCCATTCCGGAACCAGTGCCCTACACCCAGCCAGCAAACCAGTTTTCCCTCCCTGACGTACCTTCAACCTTTAGAACTACTCAAAGGATCTCTTGTGCAGTGCGCTGTGATTCAAGCAGACATTACACTTATCGGCACTGTAGACGCATTTCCGGACAGCGGTACAAAGCACAACACACTATCGCTAGATATCATTGGATCTGCCAACCTGCTACCACAGACCAAACCTCCCATATCTGTTGTAGGTTGCGGTACCGTCATATCAGCTGGTACATTAGGTACTCGTATCGCTGTGGGGCCTATTTAGGAAGTACTTGAAGTTATAGTTCCGGCTTGAAACCCCTTGTCTTTCATCGTCAGAGAGGACGGGCTTGAGGCCGCATGCATAGTGCTCTTGTCCGACTGCCTCACACAACTGAAATTCGCCATCCCAGCACGCGTGTTTTTATGTGATGCCTGGAGAAGTCGCTGCCAAGAATGACAGCGGCGTCTCCAGGCATTTTCACAGCTGCTCACATGTCGAATCGTTAGGTGTAGCATTGTTATTTAAAATATAGCCACAATTATTGAAAAAAAGCAATTTGTGTTATTTGAATAGATGAATTGCGCCTTCTTTTTATGATACACCAATTACCTCAGTACCTAGAAAATGGTAATTTGAGTAAGTAAGAAAATGATCTCTTGTCTCTTTAAAATTTCATCGTTACTTCCAGCTGCCTCTCTCAATTTCACGCAATCAATATAGAGCAAAAAATCCGCTCGCAGAGAAACTTTCTTCCTGTGTAGTGTAAATATATCATCTAGCGCCAAATTAAAGCATCACAAAGTCATCTACTGTTGTTGCAGAATATTGAAATACAGGTTAGACAATCACATTGTTTTTGCCTTGAAACTACAAGTCATAAAAAGAGCTAAAAAAGGTGGCGGAATTTTGTCAGAGCCACTGAACAAAAGGTGTTGGAAGTGAGCACAAAAGACGCATGCCGAAGAAAATGCCCCGTTCAGACAAAGAGCTCTGCGAGCGTGAACTGAACGCATTGTTTAAAACAAAGTAAAAAAAAGACAGTAGTAGTTGCTGCTAGTTCGGTTTCAAAAGAAAGCTTCCACTGTTTCACTTTATACTTTACTTGAGAATATTTGCAACGCATAATTTATTGCGAATACGGAAGGAGCCCTGCGGTGTATAGCTTTCGGCCTGCATCTGGTAAAGACAGTTTGGTCAATAATTCAGACGGAGGCTTTATGAAACAAAAATCTTCTTTAAAATCAGTTTTTAACTTCATGAATGAATTTCGTTCGTCTTTGAAGCCTGTGCTACGTGAGTTATTGGGCCAAATCTGTTCTTTACACCATTCATTGGTGGAACAGTTCGGATGCTGCAACAAAGGAAGGTAAGGCACTGGCAAAGACAGAGAGAGAATAAACTTTTATTTGAGCAAATGCGTTGTGCACCCGAGGTGGGCGACCTCCTTATTCCCGATGGCCGTGGGCCTTCGCCATCTCCTGCCTCCGTTGATCCACTCTTCGCTGATTCTTCAGGCCTGGGTCTGATCACTTGGCATCCTACTGCTCTTCGGTTAGTGTCTTGGCCTACCCCTGCTCTTAGGCTCCAGGGCTTTGTCTGAATCCCCCTACCATCTAAAATAGGGTTTTCGCGACATCACAGTGCTTGCAGGTGTATGAGTGCTCGGTTGGTGTGATGCGGTGAAGCAGAGTACTATAAATGTAGGAGTTAGTTTGCAGCTTCCTGAGGGTTACTGCCGCTTTTCGAGGCAGGCTGGGGTGAGCTGGTGGTTAAATTCTTCTGTTTAGCCTGTAGTGCCGCAGCATATTGTTGTGCTTTTTAGGTACATCTTCTTTTCTCCTTAGTGCGTACTGTGGGATGGTTCGCTGAACAAGAGCTCGGGCGAAAGCATTGGCTGCCACATTTCCCGCCAGGAACTCATGAGCTGTGGTCCAAACGATGTACGTGTCAGGTGAATTCGTCTTCGCTACAGTGGCGAGATTTTCTAAGAACTGTTAAAAAATTCTCATTTTCTGAAAACTTCGACAAACTGTTTGCGAATCGGTTAGTATTATTGCTGTGTCAGTGCATGTTGAGACTGCTAGCGCTATCGCTGTTTCTTCTGCTGTGTCAATATCTGTAGTTACGATGCGACCTGCAGTTCTCTCTTTAGCATCGCTGTCGACTATGTTGACAGCATAGGCTGGAATTCATTAATGTTCTGCTGCATGAGTGTATCGTGTGTGTGGATTGCGACCGTAATATTGTCAGGCTTTTTATTCTGAGTTTTCTTCTTTCGAGATAATAGGTAGCATGCATATTTCGTGAGATGCGGGCTACTGATATGTACTGTGTAATTGTTGCTGCAATATTCTTTTTACCATCACATTAGTGCATAGCTTTAGTATAGCTCAATCTTCGAAGTGTCGCTCACCCAGTTTCTGTTAGTCTAAGTGACTCGTGTAGATTTACTTTATGTGCTTCGACGAACTGCTCCCAGGTGTTGCACAGGCCTAAGTGTAGTAGTCGCTGCGTGGAAGCACGTTCGGATATTGTTATGCCACATTTCATGATTTTTCGTATAAGGGTACTCAGTTTTTGAATGTCGAAATTTGCGAGATTCAAATAAGGAGTTCAAGTAGTAGTTCTACTGGTGATGAGTGCGTCGATCAAATTTATGGTGTCGTGTTATTTCACGCCATGTCTTTTGCTTGATACCTCTCGTACTAAGTGGGCAACTTGCGTCACGGTTCCATGAAGTTTTCGTAATGTGACTGCGCCCGATCCGTCTTTGTGGATGTCTAGATCCAGGACTCCGAGTGATTCCACATTACGGATTTGCACTTTATTGAACCAAAGCTTTGGTTCTGGAATTTTGCCTGTTGGCGGCCTCCCCCTTGTTCTGACTTTCAACAGAGGAAGCTCCAACTTTTATAGTGCACTTGTGAGCCCACAAGCATTGAGGGGACTTTCTGTGTGGTCCACTGCTTCTTGAGGTGTATCCTGCTGAGCTCCTGAAGAGCCACCAGTTGTCCGGATGGTTAGATCATCTACATAGAGGGCGTGGCTTATGCCTTTTATTCCTTTCAATATATTCAGTACTTTCATTATGTCAATATTAAAAATACGTGGTGAGATGAAGTCTTGATGGTTCACTTTGGTTTGTAATTTCAAAATGATGTGATTTTAGAGTGTCAAGGTGCACAGTTGCTGTTCTGCCGGTGAGAAAGTTTTATACAGCGACACGCTCTTTCGCCACGGTGCATGCCCTGAAGGTTCCACAGAACCGTGCTGTGAGAAACATTATCAAATGCTTCTTTCACGTCCAATGCCAAGACTGCACTTTTACTGCAGTTGATGACGTTTTCCTTCAGTAACAACGGCAGCTCTTGCGGTGACAAATGGTGGTGAATTCATACATCGCGTCAGGCAATATCGGTTTTCTTCTAAGTATGGAATGAGTCTCTTTAGAACCATATGTTAATACAGCTAGCTGGTCAGGATGTCAGGGATATGGGTCGGTTATTTCTTATTTCCAGTGGTTTGTTTGGCTTAAGAATCATGATGATCTCAGCATGTTTCCGGACTGCTGGAATGGTCCCACTTACCAGCTGTCATTTATAGCTTTGAAGAGGTAATCTTCATAATGCTTGCCTAGGTTCTAGAGTATCTTGTTGATGCGATTTTTCCTGGGGTTGTGTATCGAGTTATCTGGTGAATCCTGCTTACACTTATTCCTCTGTAAATGGTTTATCGATTTCTTAATTGCGCTTTTCTGTGAATTCAAGTTCCAAATTAGGAGCTACTGCAGCTTCGGTATCTCCTGTCTGCTTCTTCAGCAAAATTATAACATGATTTCATCTTCCGAGCCTCCGCAGTTGTGAATAAATTTTGTCAGGTTCTTTGTAAAGTGCATTTTTGATTTCATTGTGCTCAAGGGCGACTTGATGATGTTCAATGTTTCTTGTTTCAGTTTATAGGGCATCTGTTACAGCAAGATAACAAACACGAGGACAAGAACAAAAAGCTGCTATCAAGCAGCTTGACAAAAAATCTTGCCCCAATTCCTGACAGCAAAAGAAAACAACGTACCATCTATACAAACATCTCCTGTTTTACATTTCCAATAAACTTTTCTGATACGCATATGTAGCAGAACAGTTGAAACAAGTAGAGATGTATATCAAAAGTAATACAGGACAATTATGATGTAAACTGTTTGGTTGCCTTGGAGGTTGCGAGTTCCTTGTAGGTTGTTACACCCCTACTGAAAATTCCTATACAGATAGGACCCGTATCATACGATGTTATTGGATACAGGTGATACAGGGATTACGGGCCATATGGGGGATACAGGGCTTATGGGGCATATGGGGTATATGGGCTATACAGGAGTGATAGGGTTTGTGGGTAATATAGGTGACAGGGGTCCGATGAATTCTCCTGTTCCTGCTGAAAATCATAATATAGTGCAAAAAAGAGAGAACGGTCACACAAAACCACACACCATATAATTTTAAGCAAGCATAAACTATCCCAACAACAAGTCCTTCTGCAGAACAACCCCGGTTACTTTGGGCAAATAGTAAGGGTATAAGTAATGTTTGCCTAAGCATGGTAATAAGGCTATACCAGTTTATAAAGTGTAAAAAATATGAATATGCCACAATAGGCAATTTAATGGTGCTTCGAAAGTGCAGTAGACGAAACGGGTGGAAGTGTTGTATGTAGTGTAGTGTCGGGACATTTGAGAAAAACAGGACAAATATTTTTGCATCCTCGAATTTATTTATATGATTAAACATTTTGCAAGGAAGTGTGTTTATCTTTCTCAGCCTGCTAGGTGCATGCATATCTGCTGGCTGATTCACAACTTCTGCAAAACCATTTGCAGAGTAATGGGCAAATACATATGTAGCACTTACTAAATACTTTACTCATTTATTTAACTGTAAGTTAAAACATAAGGCAAAATACCATAAAGAGTACTGACACAAAATTTTGTGGCTAATATAGCCTGCGACATCGATTCCCTTGAACATGCGTATATCTACAAATTGGATGAACAATTATAGCTCAGAGAGCCAATTATATGAATAGTAAAGTTTGTGTGCCTGATCCAGTGCTATATGCCGCATCTCGCATCATTGAATCACTGAAAGTGACCTGAAGCTGAGTCCCAACTTCCAGGTGCCACCATTGTTGCCGAGCTCAGAGTTGGCACAGCTACATTATTGACATCATAGTCGTTGTTGCCTTTTGGCCACAGTTGTGCTAGCAGGCTACTATTCAGTGACTGCTGTGTCCATGCCTAATGTAAACATGTGGGACGTGAGGATGCCTCAAGAAAATCTTTGCACCCGAACGAGAACGATCAACTTGACGACAACGACATTGTGCTGCATATGCAGCAGCAAAAGAATGTGAGCACATAACGCAGGCAGCACGGAAGTGCATCAGTGTTCTGTGTGTAAGGAGAAAGAAGAACAATACGCCATGGTGGGCCATCTCTTAAGCCAGAAGCGCCGAGCTGGAGCTGTTTGCCCCAGCGCCTTTATTACTGTGTCGGTTGTCACCGCCCACTTTCACTATTGATAGACCTGCTGTGCAAGTGCTACTTACACCTGGAAGCCCCGTTTTATGTGTACCATTCAGCACACTAGTTGGCATTTGTTGCATTCCGTGGCTCGTGTTCTTAGAGCTGTGCCAAGCTAAAACTAGTCTGTAATAAACAGACAGCAATTGTCCATCTGTCCCATGCTGCAGCAAGCAATCCACCACATTGTGACTAATAGGCTGTCAACAATGGTAATATTGCAAGACGAAAATTTGTGTCAGTACCTCTTTAAGCAATAATCACTAGCCACAACCTCCAAATTTCTCGCTGTCAGGGCCCCGTTGAGGGGCACTTGTTTGTCCTCTTGATGCACCAATACTCCAACGCGGGGCTACTATGAGGCTCTTGTTCTGAAACTGAAGGACACTCCACAGGAGCTTTGTGGCCTCCTTGCATTACGACCGCAGCCAAGCCCACTGCTCCTTCTTCTGCCTCTCAAATGAACCTGCAGGGGAAAATGTCTCTGTGATCCTTTTTTCTTGTGTGTGGGAGTTAACATCTTTACACTCACTCTCAAATTGTTGCTTTAACACTTAAAACCTACTAGCATAACTACTTCAAAGAATAAAGTTTCAATAGTGAAAATTGGTCCAAGAGGTTCCACAATTTTGAATTCAAACAGGTAAACAGAAGCTCTCACACAAGAATATGCGTGGAGCTCTAGGCACGTGCATGAGTTGTGATCTGTGGCCTTAGCTCAACATTTAGAAGGGCACATGTCTTTTCTACTGAGAACAAAAAATGGGGTGAAAATGTGAAGTAAACAATAAGTAGGGGTACGCAAATATTCATATTTTTTAATATCTTTTGAATAATATTTGCTATTCGATTCAAATCGTACGGCAAATTTTGCTATTTGAACTATTATAACTTACCAGAGACAAAAAATAGGGTCAATGTCTCACTGAAAGAAACCCTCCAAATTTTAATTATGTTTCACCTCATCACACTCGTATTGCGTGAAAGCTGCCTTTCTGGCTCTGCTACGGTCGCAAATGTACTGACTCTAGAAAAGGCTGATTCTAACAAGGAGATGATAGGTGTGGCAGAAACAAGGGCTTATTTATAGTGGTTTTTGATCTGAAATTTGATCAACTCTTTGGCTGCATGAAATCGTGCATATAAACACATTCGTGCTTATATAAATTCAATTGTGCATTGCCTTATTCTTTATAAGGCAACTATGAAACGCTACCCTACCAACACTTATCAATTTTGCCAATAGGAAGACTTTCATCTCATAAGAATAAACTTTGGAAGCCTCTCCAACTTTTTTTCTAGAATTTCACATGAAGTATTTGAAAAAATTCTAGAAGTATTCGAAAAATTTCAGAAAAATATTCAATTTGCACACACACTTCAATATTAGAATTCACTTTGGCACACATACTATAACAATAAAGTTCAAGAGAAGTGGAAAAACCAGAAATAGTTTAGCATTTTATCGCACACTCGTGCCACAGAGAATTATTCTTCTTGTTCTTCAAGCACTTTGATGATGTTGAAGCAGGCAAAACCATACAAAGCATAGCCAATTAAGGGCACACTTGCACCAGAGCGACCTTTTCCTCCTGTTTTTTGAGCGCCTTTACGGTAACATTTAATGTCCAGTAATTTAAGGGCCTCGATCATCTACTGTCATCACTTAAATCGTTTTCAAATTGTTCTTGTAAAGTGTAGCAGATGGCAGATATACAGGAATTAGGCATGCGAAAATGGGCATTTCTTTCACAAATTTAGTATAGTATACACAACACTCTCCATGAAGCAATTTAGGTGGCCCAGCAACCCTGTTCGGGCATAGTCAGAAAATGCTGCCGAGGGTAGTCGAGGCACCTGAGAGCATGTGAGACGGACATAATAGGGCAATACGCAGCCTGTTATTCATAATTTATTATCAGTCATCTGAAAAACGCTGTTTCCCCTGAACAAATAAGGCTCCAAATTCAACTGACTGCGCTTCAAGTGCAATGTGTAGAACCGCAACCGGAGGCTGCCACATGCCCGTGCACCTGTTCGTGATTACACTGAAAAGAAGCCACATGTTTGAAGAAAAAAAAGGGGGGGGGGAATAAAAGAGCTCAAGTTCAGGACGCGCATTGATAAATAGGCATAGCTTCTTGTCCCCCAGTCATCCCCTCTTGCGCGGCTTTGAGTGAGCTCACTCGAACGAAAGGTGAAAGAAGGCCCGTAAAGTATGTGACGAATTCCTGTAGCTTTGCTGGTACTTCGCAGATTGCAAATTTTTTTGCAACAGTCGATTTAGGATGAATTAAGTTTCCCTAATGAAGACATTTGATGATTACTTGGAAAGGCTTTTCAGGGCTTCTTCATTACAAGGCAATGCGAACATGTGCCTGTAACATGAAGATAGGAACTCTTCAACCTGATATGGTTTTGTTATGGCACAACGTAGTCATTACAATTCCAGCTTCCAGTTTTAAATTTAGTCGACCTGTTCCAAAACTTTACCCACTGTACAAACCACACCTGTATATCAGTAAATTATCTAAAAATGAAGAAACTGCAATTATTATGAAAGCAAATACAGTACATAGATATAAAAAAGATAAGTGCAAGCTGCAGGAGTGTAAATGGCATATTCAGGCTGTATGAGGAATGTCGTGGAACTGGTAGAGATGAGTATTAATGCATCAACAGCAAACAAAAATTTTCAAAAAAAGCAAAGCTGCCCACTTTGTTATTTATGAGGGCCAGAACTGTAAGCGGCAGTCCCCCCACTGGGTGCTTCCCCCTGAAAAGCAAAAAAATTGGATAGTTAAGTAAGCCATAAAATAGGGTTATTCCACACAAGCATGCAACCACAGCTGACACAAATGAGCACTTAAACAGCATTAAAAAAGAAGCCCCCAAGCACAGCCCCTAATGAGCCCTTTGCAGCTACACGAGCTATCAACAGCTGTTTCGCTGAAGCATGCATGCTCCTGCACGCTCCTCTGAAAGAAGGCACCGCGCAATACCCAGCATGCTTCACACCAAATGCTGGTGCAAAAGCCCCCCCAAAAATGAGAACTCAGGACACAATGTCATGTAGAAGCCGCTACAGTGCTATGAGAAAAGCATGCAAGAAACTTAGTCATTTCAAGGCTTTGCCTTTGTTTAGCTATGCATGGATGAGTCATGTCAATATTCCTCGAATCAGGTTGCAAATGGCAACTATTGACACCCTTGTTCAAGAATTATAGCAATTGAGAATCGAGATTAGCCGTTACCTGTTTTGGATTCAATGTCACTTAACACTACAAAACAAAACGCTGGTTAAAGAAAATGTGAGTGCTCCCAAGAATCAAGGGTTTTTGTGCTGTTAGTGACCAATGACCAAGTCTGGTGAGTCAAGTTACAAGTACGTTAAAATATGATTATCTTTTTCACCTATAGTTTCAGTGCTCCATAAAAGCAATATATTGCATAATAGGTGCTCCAGCTGGCACCTTGCAGTGTCTCGTGGCAGTGTAGCGGCCTCCCTCCACATGGAATTGCGCCTTGAGCTCTCAGTGTTCACAACTCACACATATCTCAATGCACAAGCATTTGTGCACCGACTCAATATTTATAGCTGAGAGGCCAGGACTACAAGGAGGGGGGGGGGAGTTGAGGTTCCTTGACATGCCCTCCTGTGAATTGCTTCCCGGGACATTCTCATAAAATATCTGAGGCGCCATCTCTTTGAATTGAGATTACCTTACTGGGTTGCAGTCACTATATAAAGGTCTGAGATTGAAAGGTTGTAACTGGAGCACCAATTATGTAACACATTGCTGTTAAGGAGCATTGAAACCATGTGTGGAAAAAATCATCATATTTTAATTGACTCGGAAGTCGACTCACCAGACTTGTCAGACTTGCAATGAGCCGCGAGTCTGAGTCTACTGGTAAGGCCTAAGAAAAAAATATATTTCATGAGTGAGTGTGAATGACTCGCAGATTTCTTTTTAACCTATGCAGGGTGCTGCTCAATATAAGCACGTGGAGACAGGGTAAATGCAGAAGTGGTTCAGCTGGTAAGGCAATGTGATATGATATAGAAGAGTTTTTCGGTTGTCCAGAGAAGTGTTACATTATTAAGTACTACCATCGATCATCTTACATCGCTGCCGAGAAAAACACTGACCAGAAAAATTTGAAACAATCCAGTGTGATGTTTTGCATACGAAACAGCTCCTAATAGCACCTTATTAGGGCATCAGTTAGTCAGTCTATGATGAAGATTTTATAGATGATGCTGTGCAGTCACTGAGGAGGTGGTTTGAAAGAGAGTCTCACAGAGTAACACTGAGGAGTAACAAGTATTCACCGACTGCAGCAGGGGAGCTCCTGGTCAATACTGCAGTCTACATGGAGGGACTAGTCGGGCTGGTGATGAAATCACTGCTTGAAGGATTGAATATTCTGGAGTGCCTGAGTTTCATGCTTGTGATGAGCAATACCTGATTGTCTCACCATCATTGTTAAACCCACTTGAGTTGTCAAGTGATTTAAGTAGCCATTCATTTAGAATAAAATATTGCAATGGCAAATATATGGACACTTTCAACAGCTGCTACCATTGAACATAAGGGCGCAGTTACGAGTGCTGTTGCATGCTATTTGGATAAATATCACTACACGGCTTGTTTACGTGGTGTACTCTCAGCACTTTCTATTCAATGAGACTACCGACAGCACAAAAACCCACTTACTCTCAGCAGCACTGACATTGACTTTAACCAGTGTTTCGTTTTGTGAAATAGAATCTGAACAGTTAAGTGCTAATCTTTGTATAGCATTCCCATTTGCTCCTATTTCCTTCATTGCTTCGTGCTTGTAGCAAAACTCTGAGCTCAGACTTTATCTTTGGACCCCAACCAGCATTTGCTGGCGTGCTAAAACAGGGGTGCAACAGCCGAAATACCATTTGGAGCAATTTACGGAGCAGCGAAATGTTACTTTTGTAGCACTAAATTCCAAGTTCGGAGCTGGTTATGGAAAAAAAGAACATGCATTTTTATCATGACATAGCGAATTTGGAGCACTATTAAAAAGGCGGCTTACATTTAGAGAAAAAACATGTATAAACAATTCAACATAACCTAAATTATGTAGTGTGAGCATACTATTTACTACTATTTCAATGAAGGTAGTATTTTGAACCACCTCGCTAAGGAACCAATGATAAAGTCATATTAGCGTTTACTGCACCTGTTAAATCAATTGACAAACTCTGAGAATTTCAATATCAATCTGCCGATATTGTGAGCTTGAAATTTGGAAGATTCGTAAAAACGAGAAGTAGAGGTGGTGAAAAAATTGGCACACAATTTAGTTTATTTCTGTAGAGAAGCATAAATTTCACACACTGCTTCAAATGATTGACAGTAGCTTATTTATACGTCAGTAATTATACTGGTACTCAGAATTTAATGGTGTACAAACGCATGAGTAACTGAGCAAAATGTGAAGTGTCCCAGTATCGCGAACAGCCCCTTGTATATCTCAACACGCTTTTTCGCGAACACCGGTCTTGTGCGACAAAAGTGACTCAAGCAGCTTTAGAAGCAAAGTCAACAAGTTTTCTAACCGCTCACCCCCCCCCTCCCACTTACCCTTTTCAGCATCGGGCTATGTGCCGCTCCGGCTACTTTGCAAGACGAGTTTGAGCAGATAAATTAACAACGACGCACGCCCGTTGCCCCAGCGACGGTACTAGATATCTATCGCCAAGACCGTGGCAAGGACGCAGCTTCCAGCCAAAATTTTTTATTTGCCACTGCTAAGGTAATCAACGCCGGCATTTGCAGCACGTCGAGCTTGTTCGAGCCCTAATAAGCCATAGCCGCGTTTCTGGCAAGAGAACTTACATTTTCCGCGAAGGGTTGGTGCAACACATTTTTGTTTTAAAGTTCCGCCATCCCGCCGATACGTATCTGTTGTGGTCAGCGGACCGATAGACATGCAGTGTTGTTACTTTATCTGGTCGACCACGTCTCACGAGCATAGGGTGGGTGGCTAGAATATTTTAGGTATATTCTAGGCACTTTACTTTGGGTCTGCGCGCTTTGAGTGATGGCGCAAAGCTGCAGGTGGCCGACATGGCCTGCATTGCTCACCGCAATTAGTACACCTGAAAAAAATTTGAGGCTGGCTAGGCATTTTGGCACAGCGTGGTGCAATTTTAACAATTTCACGGGTTTGGCGCAGCTCGGTGCAACAATCGGGATTTGTATAAAATTGGCGTGATTGGCACAGCTGCTGCACCCCCTGCTAAAAAGACCTGATGTTAAACTGTTCAAGCTTTGGCAGTGCATTTTGGGGGCTGTTACGCAGCCATAGGAGTCTACCCAGTTTCTGCCTCCAATTAAGGGGTAGCGACAATAACTTTTCTGCACTATGTATCTACTTTGCCATTATTGAATAAGACAGCTCTGTGGGTGTATGTAAACACTGCCTTATTTCAGAGCACTGTGTCGATTATAGAAGACCGGCAAGTCCCAGACTTCCACGTATTTTTTACCTTATTGTAATCATTTTTGAGCATGTAATAATGATAGCAACCAGAAGTTTATACTAATCTGTTCAGAGCCTTGCCTTTTATTGACCGAACCAAAGTATGGTTTATTTTATTTTAAAAATTGCATTTTTTGCTCCTGTACATGATTTTGGACATTTTGCACACTTTCTATCAGATCAAATGGAAGTTATTTGAAAGGATCAAGTTCTGTTCAGTACACCACCATGTGTTGCTTGAGTATGTGCACAAACAATCAGCATGACATCTTTTGCCATTTTAAAATTATCATACTGACATAACAAAAAATGCCCTTTCGAAAAGATGGAGTTCTACTTATGCAATGAAAATCGCGTAGTTCTTTTCTGTGCTGACCTATTTTTTTTACGGTGCCACCTTATCTATTTCACTATGTCTGACTTCGGTGAATGCTTAAACAACACTAGTTGGGCAGCTTTTTCTTTTCGCTAAAAAATGCTAAACTTTATGCTTTTCGTCAATTTACAAAGAAAATAAGCTACAAATATATTATATGTAAAAGGGCCATTTGCTTTCAGGTCGCTTTTTTATGTTGATTAAAAAAAGATACGCAGGATGAGGACAATACTGTAATATCTCAAGCAAGCGCCCCCACCTAAGCAAGTTCCATCCTCTCTCTTTCAAGATATTTAAAACATGCACGAACTGAGAAAGCACTCCCCCCCCCCCTCCTTTCTGCCATTTCTGCAGTTTCGTTCACTTCCTTTATTTAGAAGCGCAACGAGGTTGCAGAATCATAGTGAATTCATGCATATTTATTAAAGTGTATCAGTTTCGTTGGAAGCACATGCGACTTTTTCACCACAATCTTGATTTTTGATGCAAGACCAAGCAAGAACCCTCCCCTCCCTCCAATTCTCGTCACCTTCACCTTAGTGGGAGCACTTGCTCAGGATTGCACGGTACACAAAAATTGTGGAAAAAGAATCTGCTTTCATATATAGTAAACGATGAAAAAGTACTTTCTTCTATTTTTTGCTTACCCTGCTTCCTTCATACACAAAATTAATAACATAACCCTTACAAATATTAATTAGTTCTGCAGCAATGGAATATGCTGCCCACTGATATTGTGAACTCCTCTTCTGTCAAATTTATGAACAGAACTCAGAACTTATGTGAACACCTTGCATACTATACAATGTGCATATTTCTTGCTCTTACTTGCTTTGTATATAAGTTCTATTTATTTTCCTCACATTTTTGTGTATTCAAGTTCAACCCATTCCTGCATGGGCCCGAGAAGGGGCCTGCAGTATTATAAAATAAAATAAAAATAAGCTACTTTGAAATTCACATAAACTTAGTTCCCTACACTGACAGACACACTTAATTTCAACCCTGTTCAAGAAGCATGAAGTTGGCAGACTTGTCAATTAATCTGCCCATTGAAAACATCAATGCTATTGAAAGGTAAATTTTTGAACAGTACACACTTGCCTGACAGCTTCTTCTTGAAGCATGTGAAGCCCTGTCAAGGTGAGGCATCATTGGGAAGGACTGTGGTAGCGGCTCAGAAGTTGTAATACTGGTTGTGATGCAGCAATGGCTTAAGTGAAATATAGGTCGTGGTGGTGGTAGCAGCAGCTGCAGTGTTTCTGCCGAAAGTGCCTCACCTGAAGGATATGACTGAAACCTAAGGGGTGACAGATAATATGTATTAAGAAATCATAAAAAAGAATGTTCACTACATTATAGAAATTTGCAACTGAGAGTGATGGACAGCTGAGCTTGTTGGTAGAGATTTATGTTAGACTTCTGTGAACATAATAAGCGAGAAGCGTAGCATGTAACGGGTGTGTCGTGGGTAGTCCTTACATTCACAACATAGCTCAGGGGCTAAAGAAAGTGATAAATAGATACAACATCAATGCATTATGGCCACCAATAGACTAAGTACTAGGCAAGATATAATGTCATGCTGAAAAACAATGAGAGGGGACAAGAAGCTGGACTCACATTTGTTTCGTAAACACACCAAAAATTTTGTTGATTAAAATACAGGCGTAAAGTAACATGTTCCTTTTAGCTTCGGCCATACCTACATAGGGCAGATGGGCCAGTGTTACCTATAGATGAATGAAAAAGAAGCGAGCACGAACTACAGGCTCACCGAAAATTCTATCTTTAAATTGTCGAAGGTGTGTTGAAAGCACAGGCCAACCAAAAAATGTGAAGCTCACTCAATCACAAAATGTGTTTGCACATATGACTCATTCCGATTCTCATTTATGGCCCAATCCGAGTTTGAGTGACTCGGCTTGTGAGGGAGTTTGCCGACCTATGGCTGAGAGGGGTTCTGAAGTCTGCCATTCTTTTCCTCCAAAGCCTCTATTTGTTGCTCAATCCACTCGTTCCATTGTAAAATTTTCTCTTTCCGGAGGAGGCTCAATCAAACAAGCTTCTAATTGCCAGAGCCATCCTACAGGGCTCTTTTTCTTTCTTGAATCGCTGCCTTCTGCAACATTTTTTTTGGAGGGGTGGGGTGGGGGGTCTTGGGAGTGTATATATAAACCCAAGATATTACCACTCAGTAGAGACGTTCTAAATGCCATAAAATCCAGAGTAAGCACTCCTAACAGAGCAAGCACCTCCCTACTTTCTTCAAGAGGTGCTAAATAAGTAGCCTCTTCTCCTCTACCACCATCTTCACTGTTTCTATTTGCCGAGTGAATGCGAAATAAAGCCGTGTATGCATGGGCATTCAAGAAAGTGCTTAAGTAGATGAACAGATGTGCATTTTTTATTCTCAGTGATTCTCCCACTTTCACGTTAAATATTGACTGATGACTGAGCAAGGGCCTACTCTTCAAACCTTGTCGAATTATCATTCACTCTCCAGGAGCACTTGCTGAGAATTTTTCAATAAACACAACATACTACGAGGTCTGTACTTTCCAGTAACACGTACCTCAAGACTAGAGTTACAGTAACTACCTTACTAAGTCATATATTACTTCATAGGCATCCATGAATATTCACTTGAATATCATACTGTCTGCTGTGTTGCTGACCGCAACCGCTGCATGTGCTCCTTAATTTATAACTATGCAATAGTTGCACATCATATTTGCAGACTGATGTTTATGCAGTGATTTAGCAACATGAATTTATGCAAATCATTACAAAAGTAACTGCTTCATGAACGTAACAAACATACAGGGAGCATGAGTATAACTTGAGAAGCTTGCTTTGGCCTGTTGACACTCCAGAGATACATTTCAGCTCATAAAATGCAATGCCTATATTTTTCAAAGTCAAACTGGCCCCCGAATAAAAAGCAATTAAAATTTCATGATGCAACGCATATGTGTTGTACAATTTCTTTAGTGTGCCCTATGTTATGAGGTAACAGCTTTCAGTTCTTGACGCAAAGCACACATGTAAGCATGCCTCGAATAAGTGTAAAGTGTGTGCTAGAATTCAATTTCAGGGTGCTGAGCAGTGCAGTGCAGCTGAAATAATCGAATATTGAGCAATGTGTACAGCACCACTTTCAATAAATGACAGTAAGGCACTGCAATAGTGTAGAAAATTAGAAGCATGATGTACAATATTTACAATGCAAACTGACTGGGAATGAAGCAAGTGTAAAACAATGATTTTGTTGACTGAACGGATCAGATAATTTGGGAAAATTATTGGGTCAGAATTTTCGGGTTGAGTAATTCATTTCCCAAAATATTGCAGTCAGCTCAATACAGCACAGATGGTATACCATGGTTGGACACAGAGTGAGACTCTAGTGCTGCAAACTGCGTGCAGTCAGTTCCTAAAATGCTGACTGGTCATGAAAACAAAATGATAAACGGGTGCCATTTTGAAATTTCTCTGGCACTACCATGATGTACTCAGAACTGAAGGTGCAATACAAACAGTGAAAGCATTCCGATGAGCGCAAAGAAATTCAAGTGAACCTTCTCCAAGAAGTGCATGGCTGCTGTGTTTGAGGAGATAAATGGCGGTGTTTCCTTGATAAAATAGGTGAGGTATAAACCCACAAAGACTCATGAGATTTGCCATCTGCATCGGCTCCTAGTTAAAGATATCCATGGCACGCTGTTTCGCTGGCCACGGTTTTGGAGACGTAGACAGGGCTTTTCTTTCAATTGTGCTGAAATCTAGTCATTTGCACAATCATAGTCGGCTGTGCAACTGTCGAAAATACTGCCAAACGGAAAAAAATGTTCAAATTCTCTTGGAACAAAGGTAGAAAATTGAAGTGGATTTTGAGGAGAGACATGGTGAGTGGTATATGCCTAGCGTAAGGTGAGTAATATTTATCGACAATCCTGCATGGATGGTTTCGTTTGACACCACTACTGAAACGTTCCGTATGAAATCTTACGGAAAATATATGGACTCCGCAACATTTCCTTATGCTACATACGGAAAAAATATGGAGTTTTATGAAAATATACGGAAGTTGTATGGCATTTACGGAAAGCTTCTTATGGAGTATATGGAAGGATAAGGAAATTGTATGGCGTATACGGAAGGCTTTTTATAGAGTATACGGAAGGATAAGGAAAATGTATGGCATATATGGAATGCTTTTTATGGAGTATATGGAAGGATAAGGAAGTTTTATGGCTTGGATGGAGTGAGTTTTATGGAAAATATGGAAAGATAAGGAAACTTATGGAGCATACGCAGAGTTCATTATGGAAGATATGGAAGGATAAGGAAAGTGTATGGAGTGTACAGAAGCTTTCATAAGGAAAATGCAGAATGTGAGGTCTTACGGAAATATACAAGTTTTGTAAGGTGCTAACGAAAATGTGCAATAGTGTATGAAAGGCATGTGGATTGTTGTAAAAATGTGGAAACTCTACAGTTGTTGTCACATTTTCAGCAGGAAATCCGAGCTCTATAAAGTTATAAATGAATGCACAGTGACATATATAGTACAAAAGTATAACGCAGGCTCGTCTGTGTTGTCAGTCACCGCTGTTCGCCCTTTTCCAGAATGTATACAACTTCTGCAGATGACCAGGTGCTAAAGTCTGTCAAACGGAAAATGTGTCATTCACAAGGAATGACAATAACAGTCATTTTACTTGCATGCTGTCACACGAAAACAAATCAAGCAAAAAAAGCATAACTTCAAGGGCTCGTTTTTGTTAGAAACAATAATAATGAGAAGTAAATTCATTGTGAATGAACTTGTCAATAATAATGAAACTGTTCTCATTAACATTGGCAAAGAGAAATGTCATTTTAAAATATCGACCATCAGCTTAGCTCTCCTGAGCACCGACAAAGGAAATGAAAATCTATGAAAACTAATTGCATATAGCCTAAAAATAATTTTTTATTCATAGTATGTGCTCCTACAATATAAATAAAGCTATACACAACTTGCCACAGCTTCACGACAGAAACGAGGTAGGGGCCGAGGGAGTGGTCACAAAAATAATTAAGTATGAGAGCACAACTGATATGTACCGACACATAATGGTGCTTATCATTGATGCTCGGATGTTTGTGTACAGAGCTGGGTTGTTTTGAGATTTTCAAAAGCATTGTTTCAGACCACCATGCAGATTACGCTTCAATTGTAGTGCTACATAAGATACAACTTATGGGCCAGCTTTAATGAATAAGAAGATTATAGGTTAAACAAATGCTTTAAAATATATGATATCATGGCTGCATGGACGCATACAAGCTATGTAAAGTGCAATAAAGTGAGGACGCATGAGCTTCTCTTGATGCTTCAGTTCTTCATAAATGCTTCAACTGTGCTGCAAAGAAATTTAACCAATGTCTGTGTGTGCAACATTGTCCATTTAAACTATCTATATGTATATATAAAATTCCTACTGCGAGTTAAGCTACGTAGCACTCCATAACTCTTCCTTTTATTAAGGGCAATTTTTCAAACAATCAACGTTATTCATTTTCTGTCTCATGACTTCGTGCCCGCAATTCTTGGTTTGGCTCGATCACAATTCTGCAGCCCTTATTTTGGAGGAATCAAAAAACATCAACCAAAATATATTTTGAAACTGCTTCTCGGTGACATTGCCTTCCCTAACTGCCACAGCTTGAGATGAGTCATATAGCAAGTCTCGCGCATACCCAGGGCCTACCCTTGAAGAAACTGGTCCGGCTGTGAAATGCTCAGTTTTTTCTCAAATAAATTTTTTGGTTTGAGTTTTCTCACTTCTCGAGTCCCTTCACAATCAAGCAGACCCAATGTTCCCGTTAGTCCTTAATTTTCTTATAATATGAAATAAATAAAAAAATTAATAATGAAAATAAAAATACTAATAACTGTTGCACAAAAAAACACAGTCCCACATACGTACTTGAACGCAATATTGCTTTTATTTTGTTTCAGAACCTAAGGCATTAGAAAAAATAGCAGTACAATAAAAACGTAAAAAAAACAAAAAAAGATTAGATTTGGCGGGACTCGAACCTGCGCCACTTAGTTGTGCTCGCGTACGTGAACTGAGTGCGTTAGCTTGCTAAGCTAATCGCGCTGAAGGGTGCACGTGAGTTTAAGTTATGTATATAAATTTGCTTTTTACACGCTATGTGTTGGCATATTTATGTACGATATGCAATTGATTGATTGATATCTGGGGTTTAACGTCCCAAAACCACTATATGATTATGAGAGACGCCGTAGTGGAGGGCTCCGGAAATTTAGACCACCTGGGGTTCTTTAACGTGCACCAAAATCTGAGCACACGGGCCTACAACATTTCCGCCTCCATCGAAAATGCAGCCGCCGCAGCCAGGGAACCCGCGCCCTGCGGGTCAGCAGCCGAGTACCTTAGCCACTAGACCACCGCGGCGGGGCTACGATATGCGATCGTATCTATTGTTGTGTGCATATGTTTTGTGATTGTATATACGTCACATGCTTTT
>NW_023609534.1:0-12372 GCF_013339725.1 Rhipicephalus microplus | reverse complement strand
ACTTGAAACGCCGTGGATGGGAAAGCTGTGCTTTCGACGCTAGCATCACCTTTCAAGCTACGGAAATTTGACTGCGACACTGCCCCCCTGCCCCGTTGGATCGTCATCTGTTCGGACAGTACAAAAGCACCGAGCGCACCGTCTGCTCCTTCACTTGGCAGCAAGGGCGGCAGCAGGCTTCACGTGTGCTCACAGACTCTGCGCATCTTTTACGGAGGCATTGCTGATACCGTGTCCAGCATTCTGGCTGTGGTGGCTGTACTACCGTTTCAACTTGAAACGCCGTGGATGGGAAAGCTGTGCTTTCGACGCTAGCATCACCTTTCAAGCTACGGAAATTTGACTTCGACACTGCCGCCCTCCCCTGCATCCCCATTGGATCGTCATCTGTTCGGACAGTACAAAAGCACCGAGCGCACTGTCAGCTCCTTCACTTGGCAGCAAGGGTGGCAGCAGGCTTCACGTGTGCTCACAGACTCTGCGCATCTTTTACGCAGGCATCGCTGATACCGTGTCCAGCATTCTGGTTGTGGTGACTGTACTACCAATTCAGCTTGAAACGTCGTGGATGGAAAAGCTGTGCTTTCGACGCTAGCATCACCTTTCAAGCTACGGAAATTTGACTGCGACACTGCCCCCCCTGCCCAGTTGGGTCGTCATCTGTTCGGACAGTACAAAAACACCGAGCGGACCGTCTGCTCCTTCACTTGGCAGAAAGGGCGGCAGCAGGCTTCACGTGTGCTCACAGACTCTGCGCATCTTTTACTCAGGCTTTGATATACCGTGTCCAGCATTCTGGCTGTGGTGGCTTTACTACCGTTTCAACTTGAAACGCCGTGGATGGGAAAGCTGTGCTTTCGACGCTAGCATCACCTTTCAAGCTACGGAAATTTGACTGTGACACTGCCCCCGCTCCTGCCCCGTTGGATCGTCATCTGTTCGGACAGTACAAAAGCACCGAGCGCACCGTCTGCTCCTTCACTTGGCAGCAAGGGCGGCAGCAGGCTTCACGTGTGCTCACAGACTCTGCGCATCTTTTACGCAGGCATTGCTGATACCGTGTCCAGCATTCTGGCTGTGGTGGCTGTACTACCGTTTCAACTTGAAACGCCGTGGATGGGAAAACTGTGCTTTCGACGCTAGCATCACCTCTCAAGCAACGGAAATTTGACTGCGACACTGCCCTCCCCCTGCCCTGTTGGATCGTCATCTGTTCGGACACTACAAAAGCACCGAGCGGAGCGTCTGCTCCTTCACTTGGCAGCAAGGGCGGCAGCAGGCTTCACGTGTGCTCACAGACTCTGCGCATCTTTTACACAGGCATTGCTGATACCGTGTCCAGCATTCTGGCTGTGGTGGCTGTACTACCGTTTCAACTTGAAACGCCGTGGATGGGAAAGCTGTGCTTTCGACGCTAGCATCACCTCTCAAGCTACGGAAATTTGACTGCGACACTGCCCCCCCCCGGCCCCATTGGATCGTCATCTGTTCGGACAGTACAAAAGCACCGAGCGCACTGTCATGCTCCTTCACTTGGCAGCAAGGTGCGCAGCAGGCTTCACGTGTGCTCACAGACTCTGCGCATCTTTACGCAGGCATTGCTGATACCGTGTCCAGCATTCTGGCTGTGGTGGCTGTACTACCGTTTCAACTTGAAACGCCGTGGATGGGAAAGCTGTGCTTTCGACGCTAGCATCACCTTTCAAGCTACGGAAATTTGACTGCGACACTGCCCCCCCCCTGCCCCGTTGGATCGTCATCTGTTCGGACAGTACAAAAGCACCGAGCGCAGCCGTCTGCTCCTTCACTTGGCAGCAGGGCAGCAGCAGGCTTCACGTGTGCTCACAGACTCTGCGCATCTTTTACGCAGGCATTGCTGATACCGTGTCCAGCATTCTGGCTGTGGTGGCTGTACTACCGTTTCAACTTGAAACGCCGTGGATGGGAAAGCTGTGCTTTCGACGCTAGCATCACCTTTCAAGCTACGGAAATTTGACTGCGACACTGCCCCCCCCTGCCCCGTTGGATCGTCATCTGTTCGGACAGTACAAAAGCACCGAGCGCGCCGTCTGCTCCTTCACTTGGCAGCAAGGGCGGCAGCAGGCTTCACGTGTGCTCACAGACTCTGCTCATCATTTACGAAGGCATTGCTGATATCGTTTCCAGCATTCTGGCTGTGGTGGCTGTACTACCAGTTTCAACTTGAAACGCGTGGATGGGAAAGCTGTGCTTTCGACGCTAGCATCACCTTTCAAGCTACGGAAATTTGACTGCGACACTGCCCCCCCCTGCCCCGTTGGATCGTCATCTGTTCGGACAGTACAAAAGCACCGAGCGCACCGTCTGCTCCTTCACTTGGCAGCAAGGGCGGCAGCAGGCTTCACGTGTGCTCACAGACTCTGCGCATCTTTTACGCAGGCATTGCTGATACCGTGTCCAGCATTCTGGCTGTGGTGGCTGTACTACCGTTTCAACTTGAAACGCCGTGGATGGGAAAGCTGTGCTTTCGACGCTAGCATCACCTTTCAAGCTACGGAAATTTGACTGCGACACTGCCCCCCCCTGCCCCGTTGGATCGTCATCTGTTCGGACAGTACAAAAGCACCGAGCGCAGCGTCTGCTCCTTCACTTGGCAGCAAGGGCGGCAGCAGGCTTCACGTGTGCTCACAGACTCTGCGCATCTTTTACGCAGGCATTGCTGATACCGTGTCCAGCATTCTGGCTGTGGTGGCTGTACTACCAGTTTCAACTTGAAACGCCGTGGATGGGAAAGCTGTGCTTTCGACGCTAGCATCACCTTTCAAGCTACGGAAATTTGACTGCGACACTGCCCCCCCCTGCCCAGTTGGATCGTCATCTGTTCGGACAGTACAAAAGCACCGAGCGCGACCGTCTGCTCCTTCACTTGGCAGCAAGGGCGGCAGCAGGCTTCACGTGTGCTCACAGACTCTGCGCATCTTTTACTCAGGCATTGCTGATACCGTGTCCAGCATTCTGGCTGTGGTGGCTTTACTACCGTTTCAACTTGAAACGCCGTGGATGGGAAAGCTGTGCTTTCGACGCTAGCATCACCTTTCAAGCTACGGAAATTTGACTGTGACACTGCCCCGCCCCTGCCCCGTTGGATCGTCATCTGTTCGGACAGTACAAAAGCACCGAGCGCACCGTCTGCTCCTTCACTTGGCAGCAAGGGCGGCAGCAGGCTTCACGTGTGCTCACAGACTCTGCGCATCTTTTACGCAGGCATTGCTGATACCGTGTCCAGCATTCTGGCTGTGGTGGCTGTACTACCGTTTCAACTTGAAACGCCGTGGATGGGAAAACTGTGCTTTCGACGCTAGCATCACCTCTCAAGCTACGGAAATTTGACTGCGACACTGCCCCCCCCTGCCCCGTTGGATCGTCATCTGTTCGGACAGTACAAAAAGCACCGAGCGGAGCGTCTGCTCCTTCACTTGGCAGCAAGGCGGCAGCAGGCTTCACGTGTGCTCACAGACCTCTGCGCATCTTTTACGCAGGCATTGCTGATACCGTGTCAGCATTCTGGCTGTGGTGGCTGTACTACCGTTTCAACTTGAAACGCCGTGGATGGGAAAGCTGTGCTTTCGACGCTAGCATCACCTCTCAAGCTACGGAAATTTGACTGCGACACTGCCCCCCCCCTGCCCCTGTTGGATCGTCATCTGTTCGGACAGTACAAAAGCACCGAGCGCGACCGTCTGCTCCTTCACTTGGCAGCAAGGGCGGCAGCAGGCTTCACGTGTGCTCACAGACTCTGCGCATCTTTTACACAGGCATTGCTGATACCGTGTCCAGCATTCTGGCTGTGGTGGCTGTACTACCGTTTCAACTTGAAACGCCGTGGATGGGAAAGCTGTGCTTTCGACGCTAGCATCACCTTTCAAGCTACGGAAATTTGACTGTGACACTGCCCCCGCCCCTGCCCAGTTGGGTCGTCATCTGTTCGGACAGTACAAAAACACCGAGCGGACCGTCTGCTCCTTCACTTGGCAGAAAGGGCGGCAGCAGGCTTCACGTGTGCTCACAGACTCTGCGCATCTTTTACGCAGGCATTGCTGATACCGTGTCCAGCATTCTGGCTGTGGTGGCTGTACTACCGTTTCAACTTAAAACGTCGTGGATGGGAAAACTGTGCTTTCGACGCTAGCATCACCTCTCAAGCAACGGAAATTTGACTGCGACACTGCCCTCCCCCTGCCCTGTTGGATCGTCATCTGTTCGGACACTACAAAAGCACCGAGCGGAGCGTCTGCTCCTTCACTTGGCTGCAAGGGCAGCAGCAGGCTTCACGTGTGCTAACAGACTCTGCGCAGCTTTTACACAGGCATTGCTGATACCGTGTCCAGCCTTCTGGCTGTGGTGGCTGTACAACCGTTTCAACTTAAAACGTCGTGGATGGGAAAACTGTGCTTTCGACGCTAGCATCACCTCTCAAGCTACGGAAATTTGACTGCTACACTGCCCCCCCTGCCCTGTTGGATCGTCATCTGTTCGGACACTACAAAAGCACCGAGCGCAGCGTCTGCTCCTTCACTTGGCAGCCAGGGCGGCAGCAGACTTCACGTGTGCTCACAGACTCTGCACATCTTTTACACAGGCATTGCTGATACCGTGTCCAGCATTCTGGCTGTGGTGGCTGTACTACCGTTTCAACTTGAAACGCCGTGGATGGGAAAGCTGTGCTTTCGACGCTAGCATCACCTTTCAAGCTACGGAAATTTGACTGTGACACTGCCCCCGCCCCCCTGCCCCATTGGATCGTCATCTGTTCGGACAGTACAAAAGCACCGAGCGGAGCGTCTGCTCCTTCACTTGGCAGCAAGGGCGGCAGCAGGCTTCACGTGTGCTCACAGACTCTGCGCATCTTTACGCAGGCTTGCTAATACCCTGTCCAGCATTCTGGCTGTGGTGGCTGTACTACCTGTTTCAACTTGAAACGCCGTGGATGGGAAAGCTGTGCTTTCGACGCTAGCATCACCTTTCAAGCTACGGAAATTTGACTGCGACACTGCCCCCCGGGCCCCGTTGGATCGTCATCTGTTCGGACAGTACAAAAGCACCGAGCGCACCGTCTGCTCCGTCACTTGGCAGCAAGTGCGGCAGCAGGCTTCACGTGTGCTCACAGACTCTGCACAGCCTTTACACAGGCATTGCTGATACCGTGTCCTGCATTCTGGTTGTGGTGGCAGTACTACCGTTTCAACTTGAAATGCCGTGGAAGGGAAAACTGTGCTTTCAACGCTAGCATCACCTTTCAAGCTACAGAAATTTGACTGTGACACTGCCCCCCACCTGCCCCGTTGGATCGTCATCTGTTCGGACAGTACAAAGCACCGAGCGCACCGTCTGCTCCTTCACTTGGCAGCAAGAGTGGCAGCAGGCTTCACGTGTGCTCACAGACTCTGCGCAGCCTTTACACAGGCATTGCTGATACCGTGTCCAGTATTCTGGCTGTGGTGGTTGTACTACCATTGCAACTTGAAACGCCGTGGATAGGAAAGCTGTGCTTTCGACGCTAGCATCACCTTTCAAGCTTCGGAAATTTGACTGCGACTCTGCCCCTCCCACTGAACTGTTGGATCGTCATCTGTTCGGACAGTACAAAAGCACCGAGCGCACCGCCTGCTGTTTCACTTGGCAGCAAGGGGGGCAGCAGGCTTCACGTGTGCTCACAGACTCTGCGCATCTTTTACGCAGGCATTGCTGATACCGTGTCCAGCATTCTGGCTGCGGTGGCTGTACTACCGTTTCAACTTGAAACGTCGTAAATGCGAAAGCTTGGCTTTTCACGCTATCATCACCTTTCAAGCTACGAAAATTTGATTGCGAAACTGCCCCCGCTTCAGCCCCGTTGGATCGTCATCTGTTCGGACAGTACAAAAGCACCGAACGCAGCGTCTGCTCCTTCACTTGGCAGCAAGGGCGGCAGCAGGCTTCACGTGTGCTCACAAACTCTGCGCATCTTTTACGCAGGCAATGCTGATACCGTGTCCAGCATTCTGTCTGTGGTGGCTGTACTACCGTTTCAACTTGAAACTTTGTGGATGGGAAAGCTGTGCTTTTGACGCTATCATCACCTTTCAAGCTACGGAAATTTGACTGCGAAACTGCCCCCGCCGCAGCCCCGTTGGATCGTCATCTGTTCGGACAGTACAAAAGCACCGAGCGCACCGTCTGCTGTTTCACTTGGCAGCAAGGGCGGCAGCAGGCTTCACGTGTGCTCACAGACTCTGCGCATCTTTTACGCAGGCTTTGCTGATACCGTTTCCAGCATTCTAGCTGTGGTGGCTGTACTACCGTTTCAACTTGAAACGCCGTAGATGGGAAAGCTGTGCTTTCGATGCTAGCATCACCTTTCAAGCTGCGGAAGTTTGACTGTGACACTGCCTCCACCCCCCTTGTCCCGTTGGATCATCATCTGTTCGGAAAGTACAAAAGCACCGAGCGCACCGTCTGATCATTTAGTTGGCAGCAAGGGCGGCAGCAGGCTTCACGTGTGCTCACAGACTCTGCGCATCTTTTACGCAGGCAATGCTGATACCGTGTCCAGCATTCTGGCGTTGGTGGCTGTACTACCGTTTCAACTTGAAATGCCGTGGATGGGAATGCTGTGCTTTCAACGCTAGCATCACCTTTCAAGCTACGGAAACTTCACAGCGACACTGCCCCCTCCTCCCTGCCCCAATGGATCGTCATCTGTTCGGACAGTATCTTTTACGCAGGTTGAGAATCAGCCTATTTTTTACTTTTACTGCTCTTGCCGCTGCTGTCATTGCTGTCATTGCTGCCATTTGTATCATTTGTATCAATTTATTTTTGGCATTGCTGTTTCATTAGAGGATGTCGAAGGAGATCAGAGCACTTTTGATGAGCTGAAACGCGAACTTAGGGAGGAGTTCAAAGATTTCAAAGAAACAATCGAGCGAAACTTTCGGAAGAAACTAAGAGATAATAAAAACTTTCTGGCTAAAGCAAACAAGCAATGTGAAAAAATTAGAAATGAAAACCAAGCCCTGAGAGACTCAAATGCTGAGTTGAAGGTACAGTGCTCTGATCTCGCACAGCAGGTAAGTGACCATGAGAACAGAATGCTTCGGGTTGAACCGTATTCCCGGAAAGCAAATGTCAAAATTAAAGGCATTCCATACGAATCCTCCGAAGACCTAGTTGAAATGGCCATAAAAATTGGAAAAAAGGTGGGTGCGCCACTTGTCGCGACTGATATCGAACGAGCACACAGAGTTCCAATGGCAAAAATCCAAGCAAAAAAAAACGTAGTTGTGCAGTTTGAGCAGAGACAAAGGCGGGATAACTTTTTGATGAATGTCCGAGTGTTATGATCTCGGCATTGACCCTCGGGCAGCGGTGTTCGTAAATGAAAATCTGTGCCCAGAACTGAAACGACGTCTTGGTCAGGCTACGGCACGTAAGCTGGAGACTGGTTGGAAATATGTCTGGGTTCGCGATGGAAAAACCTTTGTGCGGCAGACTGAAAACACACCCCAGATCAAAATCGAAAGCAGTGATGACGTAAGCAAAATGAACAGTTCTTCGTGAAAGCAGTGCAGCGAAAAAGGCGGTTTGTGTTGTGGGCACAGATATTGTGGCGCCGCTGTAAACGAGAACTTCGGTTGTTTGTTTCATGCTCATTTTTTGTTCCGAAGTGTGTTGAGTACCACGCATGCTCATGAAGTTGGGTTTATGTTTGTTCATGAAATATATGCTTCACGATATCAGAAAAAGTTTGGGTGTGTGAGTTGTTATTTGAGGTAATATATTTCCCTCCCTTAAGGTTACACCTACCATTTTCTTTCCATTGCTCGCTGCGTCGTCCTCAATTTAAGCTGAATCCTCTTTGTAAGTCTCCAGGTTTTTGCTCCGTAGCTAAGTACCGGCAAGATACAGCTGTTATATACCTTCCTCTTCAGGGATAGTGGCAGTCTACCTGTCATCGTTTGAGAGTGCTTGCCGAATGTGCTCCACCCCATTCTTAAGAGACCTTAAGAGACAAGAAGAGACAAGAAGTAACCTTAAGAGACAAGAAGAGAGCAGAGTGGATTAGGTGACAAACGGGGGTTAAGGATATCATAGATGAAATAAAGAAGAGGAAATGGACATGGGCCGGGCATATAACGCGTAGGCAGGATAACCGCTGGTCATTAAGGGTAACTAACTGGATTCCCAGAGAAGGGAAGCGGGTTAGGGGGAGACAGAAGGTTATGTGGGCAGATGAGATTAGGAAGTTTGCGGGTATAAAGTGGCAGCAGCAAGCACAGGACCGCGTTAACTGGCGGAACATGGGAGAGGCCTTTGTCATGCAGTGGACGTAGTCAGGCTGATATGATGATGATGATGATGATGATGATGATGATTTCACTCTCTCTTGTTGCCTTGGAATGCACCAGTGCTCTCGCAGTAGCTTGTTTTCGTTACTATCTTTCATTGATTCTGGCTATCCAGTTTGTGGCTATAACACTTGTTCGATAAAATAGTCGCAAATTTCATCGTTGACCTGTCGTTCCGATGCACGGTTTATGTCGCAATGAATATAAACTTTACAATGCACGATTTCCTGTTGACCCATCAGCATCTGAAATTGACACTTCTAGTGTTACTCCGTCCGAGTGAAAGCATAATATGGTCGAGAAATGCGCTTCACCTCTTACTTTTAGTCATTTAATTATGCAGTGAGCACGAGGCAAACAGATTGAATTCTGCGTAATTCTGAGTGATTTCGGCTTCTCGTTTTCTGTAATTATGTTGACAGAAACGTGGTTTGCGGCTGACGATGACATGCATCTAGAAGATTATATTGCAGTTTTCTTGAACAGAGCCATTAGAAGAGGT
Source organism: Rhipicephalus microplus (assembly GCF_013339725.1). Taxonomy (NCBI): domain Eukaryota; kingdom Metazoa; phylum Arthropoda; class Arachnida; order Ixodida; family Ixodidae; genus Rhipicephalus; species Rhipicephalus microplus. The sequence goes on along the minus strand of NW_023609534.1, from coordinate 3,504 downwards.
GGAGGCGTATGTATGTTTATTAAACAAGGTATTAATTATGAACTGCTTGAAGACCTGTCTTTATGTACGTCAGATATTGAGGTAATATGTTTAAAATGTGGGAAGTTTTTTTTTTGCGGTGGTGTACCGTCCACCTGATGGCAATTTGGGTGAGTTCTTTGAGCAGCTGGACGCGATATTCTCTCATGGTAATATACATCAGTATAAATTAGTTCTAGGTGACGACCTAAACATTGACATGCTTTGAAATACACCAAAACAGTCCAAACTTCGTATGCTTCTTGATTCGTATTTGTAATCAAATGCGTTACTGCAACTAACTCGCATTTCAGCAACTAGCCCTACAATACTAGATTTTTTTATTACCAACTTACCACGTGAATGTGTGTTTTCTGGGACAGTCAACATTACACTTAGTGGTCATTTGCCGATATATTTAGTTAATAATAAGTACCGTGTCGTATCAAACCCAACTTACAAATTTCGATGCCAGAATATAACTGAAAACTCTCTTTCGCAGTTTAGAGAAGAAATCTCCAGAACAAATCAGGCAGCAGTGCTCTCGTGCTCATCAGCAATCGCAGCATACGACAGTTTTCTGGAGGTAATTTCCCGTATTTACAAACGATGTTTTCCCTACAAAGAAATAAAAAAGTTGAAACGTTCGCGGAAACCATGGGTCACAAAGAACCTGAGAAAAATGATAAATGTGAAAAATAGCATATGTCAAATATTTTTGAACAATAGTAATCCAGAGGCATTGAATTTCTTCGGAAATGTAGCAATAATTTAACAAAAGTGGTGAAAAAAGTGGATATTATTCTTGCATGTCCGAGGGCGTCTCCTGGGTCAAGGAGATGTGGAGCAAGTTAAATCCAATTACTGCATTACTTAAAGGTAACTTTAGTGTAGAATAGATAATTGAAGGAGATCGAACATACAAGGGCAAAGCATTGGCTGATAAATTCAATAAACACTTCCCTTCTTTAGCAGACAGTGTCAGTGGCACTACCCCGCTTAATACATGTCCGCACAGACAGTAGATTCGTCAATTATCTTTCCGGAACAGATGATTACGAAGTTAAGGGTGTTTTCAAAAAACTAAAGAAAAGTAAATCGGAAGATATTGACGGGTTAGAGATGGCCTCAGTCTGTCCTGTCATAGATATATTAGTCATGCCCTTAACATACATTCATAACCTAATTTTAGGCTCACGCATTTTCCCAGAATGTATGAAGCATGCAAAAGTTGCAGTTCTGTTCAAGAGAGGGGACAAAAATGATTTGAAGAACTATAGGCCCAAATCTGTTGTACCAATGTTTTCAAAGCCCATAGAAAAGGTAATATTTATACGACTGTAGAACTTCTTTGCAAAACATTCGATAATTACTCTAGCCCAGTAGGGTTTTAGGTCAGGGCTGTCGACAGAGGTAGCATTGTTACGTCAAAAGGAAGTTATATTAGGTATTATAGAGAACATGCAAATTACGCTAGGCCTATATGTTGACTTTTCCAAAGCCTTTGACCGGATAAATCACAATACCCTCTTACAAAAATTGCCCTATTATGGGATTAGAGGAAACGCGCTAAACTTAATCACCAGTTATTTGAGCAATAGGCTACAGTGTGTAAGTATAAACAAAGAACAATCATCTTTGCAAAAACTTGCTCAAGGTGTACCCCAAGGTAGTAATATTGGGGCCGTTACTTTTTATCACTTATGTCACCGACATGATAAACATAAATCACACAAATAAATATGTCATATATGCGGATGACACTTCCTTGTTTTTCACAGGTGTGGATGTAAATGACATAATTTCAGCAGCAAACACGACACTAGATGACTTGTATGCATGGGCGACTGCTAACTCCCTACAAATCAACTGTTCAAAAACCAAAGCCGTCCTATTTCATTCAAAAGGAACAACGTACGAAGCTACTTCAAAACTACACCTGCACGATTCTGTATTGATTTATCTTCGACCGCTAAAGCATTGGGAATTGTTTTTTTATGAGAATATGTTATGGGATTCACAAACCGAAATGGTAAGAAACAATTTAATTAAGGTACTAGGCATGCTTAGGAGATGTCAGTCATTTTTTACCGACTACTCAGATGATAATTATATACAACACGCTTTTTCTTCGCAGTTACGCTACGGTCTTTTGATGTGGGGTACTAGCACAATGCACTTTAAGCAGAAATTACTCACACTACAAAAAATGCATTACGTTCTATTACAAATGCCAAATATAATGCACATACCTCGTCTTTATTCAACAATTTCAAAGTCATGAGATTTGACAACATGCATGAATATTGTCTACTAGCGTCTTTAAAAACAGAAATTAACAAAGGAAGTAACAATCTTATCTCTATAGCATGCTTAGAGCGCAGCACCTTGTCTCGACCTACTAGACAGAGTGATTATTGGAAGGTTCCTCGATGCCGAACAAAGTACGGTCTACAAATGCTGAAACCTTCACTCCCCCACATACTAAATAAATTCAATTTATCATTGGAACAATGACGCCTTCTTTCGCTACAAGATATGTCAAAATTTTTTTTACTTTCATGATGCAAGAGAGATTTAGCCATTTCCAAAGATTTGTTTTTACTTTCTGCTTATTTCTATTTTTTCGTATTTCCTCAAAGAGTGCGACCCTATCAACATTTCTTAAAATTTTCTGTATGCAATATTTCTCATTGGGGCCACTTTAAACTATGTATTTGTGTTTGTTTAGTTGTTTCCAGGACTTTATGAATGCTGTCACTTTTTCTGCCTTGTATCAATGGGATGCTGGACTAGTCAAGCTGCGTTTTTATCGCAGTTCTTTTTCCCCATTCCACACCACATATTGTATGGTGTAACACTGTGGTGAAATAAATTTCAAATAAACTTCAAACTTCAAACCTCCATCAGTACTTCGTGCCGACTCGCCACCTTTTTAAGGTTGTGTGTAACCTTATGAATATATGGTACAAACTGCTGCTAGTGAGCACTCGTCTTGTCCGCGTGTTTTCTTTGTTTGTGTGATCGTGGTTACGTCGCGAAATTTACTGTTCAATTCATACCTTCATATTTATTTACAGCACACGTTTATTGTCTGCAGCACAATTTTACATGCTCATTTCGTATTTGTATATCCAGGTTCAAGAGAAGAACAGCTGCGCCAATCGTGTCAATTGGATTCAATTACTTAATTTTGCACAAAATCATTATAAAATACCCAAATAGCCTCAATTATTTCTCTGTAATGTTATTTTATCGAGAATTATCAATTCCATAAATCACCGTAAATTTGTGCATCATGATCAAATTGAATGATGTGTGCAGTTTAACGTCCTAAAAGCACCATTTGACTAAGAGACACCTTAGTGGAGGGCTCCAGAAATTTTGACCGCCTGGGGTCCTTGTGCACAAAAATCTAAGCAAATGGGCGTACAGCATGTTCGCCTCTATGAAAAATGCAGCCCAGTACCTTGGCCACTAGAGCAC
>NW_023609533.1:0-21879 GCF_013339725.1 Rhipicephalus microplus | reverse complement strand
TATATTATTATTATTATTATTATTATTATTATTATTATTATTATTATTATTATTATTATTATATTATTATTATTATTATTATATTATTATTATTATTATTATTATTATTATTATTATTATTATTATTATTATTATTATTATTATTATTATTATTATTATTATTATATTATTATTATTATTATTATTATTATTATTATTATATTATTATTATTATTATTATTATATTATTATTATTATTATTATTATTATTATTATTATTATTATTATATTATTATTATTATTATTATTATTATTATATTATTATTATTATTATTATTATTATTATTATTATTATTATTATTATTATTATTATTATTATTATATTATTATTATTATATTATTATTATTATTATTATATTATTATTATTATTATTATTATTATTATTATTATTATTATTATTATTATTATTATTATTATTATATTATTATTATTATTATTATTATTATTATTATTATTATTATTATTATTATTATTATATTATTATTATTATTATTATTATTATTATTATTATTATTATTATTATTATTATTATTATTATTATTATTATTATTATTATTATATTATTATTATTATTATTATTATTATTATTATTATTATTATTATTATTATTATTATTATTATTATTATTATTATTATTATTATTAACCTGCAGAAGGAGGCCTGACCTAACGCCGCTTATCATATTTGATTCCTTCGAAAAATTGTTTGTTGCCTACACGTAAACGCAAAGCACTAACATAAATAATTAAACCATCAGTGTATAACTAACGCACCCTTCATACGAGGGGCGCCTTCGGCTAAAAAAACCCGCACTTTCTGCTTGAATGCAATAGCACCTTCGTGGCAGCAAAGTGCCATGCTGCTGTCTCGAGTGATATCTTCAGAGGTGCGTCGAAACACTCGAAGAAATGTCGTCAGAAGACAATACGAGCAAGAAAAAAAGAGATAAAGAACAGCGGCGGTGACTTCGGCGATAAGCGACGCGCCGCCGCCGTGGCCGCTATAGCTCAGTGGCAGAGCGCTGGTCTTGTAAACCAGCGGTCGTGAGTTCGATCCTCACTGGCGGCTGCTCACCTAATATTTTGATTTTTAAATATCATTAACTGGTTCAATAAGGACGACCATCAAATACTACATTCCTTCAGAAAGGTTATCCGAACCTGTTTAATACATTTCTAAAAAATAATAAGCTAGTGGTCGTGCACAGAGAACACTGAAGTGACACTTCTTCGCGTGTCAGTAAATTTCACTTTCACACGACAAAAACACCAATTTCACCACGTGAAGATGTTTGGCAAGCGAGAAAACAAAAAGGAAAAAAATTTGGGTAGCGACACCCCCTTCAAGTTGCAGCGCTGACTAAAGCCCACATTGCAATATACACGCAGTGCACATCAAGAGCGATACATACAGCAGTGTGGAGGCAGAAATGCTGTAGGCCTGTGTGCTCAGATTTGTGTGCATTTTAAATATCCCCAGGTGGTCGAAATTTCTGCAGCCCTCCACTATGGGGTCTCTCATAATCATGTCGTAATTTTGGGACATTGTACCACGCATTGGTGGTGTTGGGACAAACCGCAAAGCGATTGTCGTTTATAGACCACCTCAAGGTCACAAAACACGTTCTTATTTAGAATTTATAGACTGCACTCTTATCCTCCTCATTACTTCACAACACTTATTATGTTATCATGCGGGACATAAGTATTAATCTTGCTGCAAACGACATGGCCGCCGCCCATTTCTATACGCTGCTTTCGGTGTTTGGTTGTGCCAATCCTTTATGTTCCCCTACCATAGTGACCAGAGATAGTGCAACGTTACTCGATATATGCGTGACAAATTCAAACCAAGTGGTCTTAGCGATCACTTGCCAGTGTTTTGTACTATACCCTTGCCATTGAAACACCAATAGCAACAGAAGGACACCTTCATCCAACGCAACATAAATAGTGAAAGTAAAAAATTTTTTTTCAGCTCGTCAAGTGATATAATAAAGATGAAAGATGCTCATGAGGCCTATAATTAGTTTTTGAACGCATTACGTCACTGCTACAACGCGGCATTTCTTATAGAAGTATCCTTACGGAAGAAAAGAAAGAAGTTGCTGCAAACCATGAATAGATAGACTGGTTGCTTTATATACGTATTGAAATTAAAAGTAGCCTTTTAAAAAATTCTTACGCCAACGATAACCTGAAACATTTGCAGAGTACAAAAAATACCGCAACGCACTTACATCAGATTTTAAAAAGGCTAAATGAGAGTATCACAAAAAAAAATCAAAATATATGCTGTAACCGAAGAAGGGTTTGGGGAACGGTGGATGCCCTTACTGGGAGATAGAAAGCTAGATGTGATATCGCAAAAATGAGAGAGAGAAACGTGGTGCTCCGTGACGACAACCCAGCCAATGCCATAAGCCGTCATTTCGTGTAATGCGGGCGCAGATAGTGGCTTTTCTGAAAGTGAAGTTGACTCGTTCTTCGAAGAAACTACAGCTATACAGAATTCGATATTTCTGCTTCCCACTGACAGTGCTGATATTGCTAGATTGATGCATAAACTTGAAAGCAATGCAGCGCCAGGTATAGACGAAATCAGCGCAGCTGAACTAAAGTTCATTTGCCCGCTAATATCCGAGGTGCTTGCTCAAATAATAATTTTTTACTAAGAACAGGCGTGTTTCCGGCAGTTAGAAATTTTAACGGTGACACATATTTATAAAAAAGGTGACATTAATATGCCAAATTATAGACCCGTTTCAGTACTTTCGTCATTATCAAAGGTTTTTGAAGGTGTTATTCACGACAGGCTGTTATTCTTTTTAAGTAAGTATGGCGTCATCACAACATCTCAATATGGTTTTCAGAAAAATATGTCTACTGAAGAAGCGTTAATGATTGATAAAGTTCAAATTATTTCAAATATAGAAAGTGACAAATTTACGCTGGGTTTATTTTTTACTTAAAAAAAGCCTTTGACTCAATACATTATGATATATTATTACAAAAACTATCATGGTACGACATACGTGGGATCACCCTTAAGTATTTACAGAACTATCTGCAGAACTGGTACCAACTACTACAAATGAAGACAGCTACATAAAGACAGCTTCAGTTGACTCAATGAGTTCCGCAGGGTTCTATACTGTGTCCTTTGCTTTTTTCGCTTGATGTTATTGACATTTTTTTGTACCCGCCGCACCACAGCTTAATATGTACGCAGACGACACAAACGTATTTTTACTTCAGATTATTTAAAAACACTGAAAAAATGTAAATGGGTCACTCTCAAACTGGCTTAAACAAAACAAGCTATAGTTAAATGCCAAGAAGACAACATATATTACATTTCGCCCAATAAATATAAACATGTTAAATATGACAAAGAGAAGTTTTGACGGAAATACCATAAAACGAGAACACATCAAACATTTCTTATGATTCAGTTAACGTGGACCGTCCTTGTTGCTCACTAAGTTAGGCAACTTGCGGGAACGGTGGGATGCGTGTAGAAAATCGGTTCCTTCATTCCTCAGTGGCTGAAAATAAGTTTGTAAAATGCCCTATTTTATTCGAGAATTTGTTACGGAGTACTATTATGGGGTACGATAAGCGCGAAATATTATAACAAACTTCAATGCTACAACAGAAAACAGTTCCCTGTTATGAAAATTACCAGGGTAGAGTAGACCGTTTGCGCACTTCACTGTTCTTTTATGAACAGGAAATATTACAGACAAACCAAATATATTATTTCAAACTGCTCCAAGAGGTACACAAAAACAAGTGGAATAAGCAAAGAGAAAATTATCAATGTTATTCTACTAGAATAAACTTACAGCTTGTACTTAGAACCAGGACACATTATGGAAAACAAACGCTGCATTACAAATGAATGCGAATGGTTAACGAATTACAAAATGGCTTGCAGTTTGACGTCAGTACAGGGACAATTTTGAAAGAAAGTTTAAAAAATTTGATCAAACGAGAAATAACTTATCCTCACAAATCTATATTTTGTAAAAAATGGTAGGTATAGAATTGAACCATGACATATTCACTAGTGTTTGGAAAGTATGTCATTTCATTGTGATTTGCGATGCATCCAGTTTTGTTCCGGTATTTTGTTTCTCTTTTTTATGTATAGGATCTGCATATTGCTATTATATCAAGCTCATCATGTGTTCCTTGATTTTTATTATTGCATCTGTTTTTTTAGCGCGCATGTGGTATATAAAATGTTTGTTTTGTTGCGTGTTGCACATGCAAAAAAAATGCGTATCTGTGGCAAAGTACATGTGCAGAAGCCTTTGTCAAGCGTAATAAATGCCTTTTGCACCTGTGTCCTTTTTATTGCATTTCAAGAAATAAAATAGATTACTATATAATTATTATTATTATTATTATTATTATATTATTATCTTATTATTATTATTATTATTATATTATTATTATTATTATTATATTATTATTATTATTATTATATTATTATTATTATTATTATTATATTATTATTATTATTATTATTATTATTATTATTATTATTATTATTATTATATTATTATTATTATTATATTATTATTATTATTATTATTATTATATTATTATTATTATTATTATTATTATTATTATTATTATTATTATTATTATTATATTATTATTATTATTATTATTATTATTATTATTATTATTATTATTATTATTATTATTATTATTATTATTATTATTATTATATTATTATTATTATTATTATTATTATTATTATTATTATTATTATTATTATTATTATTATTATTATTATTATTATTATTATATTATTATTATTATTATTATTATTATTATTATTATTATTATTATTATTATTATTATTATTATTATTATTATATTATTATTATTATTATTATTATTATTATATTATTATTATTATTATTATTATTATTATTATTATATTATTATTATTATTATTATTATTATTATATTATTATTATTATTATTATTATTATTATTATTATTATTATTATTATTATTATTATTATTATTATTATTATTATTATTATTATTATTATTATATTATTATTATTATTATTATTATTATTATTATTATTATTATTATATTATTATTATTATTATTATTATTATTATTATTATTATTATTATTATTATTATTATTATATTATTATTATTATTATTATTATTATATTATTATTATTATTATATTATTATTATTATTATTATTATTATTATTATTATTATTATTATTATTATTATTATTATTATTATTATTATATTATTATTATTATTATTATTATTATTATTATTATTATTATTATTATTATATTATTATTATTATTATTATTATTATTATTATTATTATTATTATTATTATTATTATTATTATTATTATTATTATTATTATTATTATTATTATTATTATTATTATTATTATTATTATTATTATTATTATTATTATTATTATTATTATTATTATATTATTATTATTATTATTATTATTATATTATTATTATTATTATTATTATATTATTATTATTATTATTATTATTATTATTATTATTATTATTATTATTATTATTATTATTATATTATTATTATTATATTATTATTATTATTATTATTATTATTATATTATTATTATTATTATTATTATTATTATTATTATTATTATTATTATTATTATTATTATTATTATTATTATTATTATTATTATTATTATTATATTATTATTATTATTATTATTATTATTATTATTATTATTATTATTATTATTATTATTATTATTATATTATTATTATTATTATTATTATTATTATTATTATTATTATTATTATTATTATTATTATATTATTATTATTATTATTATTATTATTATTATTATTATTATTATTATTATTATTATTATTATTATTATTATTATTATTATTATTATTATTATTATTATTATTATTATTATATTATTATATTATTATTATTATTATTATATTATATATTATTATTATATTGCCAGATAGTTATAATATAACCAGACACTGACGATTCCTATTTTACAGGTACTGTGTTGACTTTGTAAGCCTAGCAAACGTTTGTTAGCCTACGACGGCATAGTGTCGCTATGGAAAGTTGTATTGCGTGCAACAAGTCACTTCCACATGACGGTCGTTTTTTGAAGTGTGTGAAATGAGAGAGCCTTTATCATTTGGGACAGCGCTGTTCTGGTGTGGTGCAAAATACTTCCGCTGCAAAGAGTCAAAGCAAACGTGATTCATGGGTATGCATAACTTGTCGTACAGCTAAACAAAGTAGGGGTGGGACGTTCTCGCAGTCAGTGGGTACGACTACAACAGAAGATTCTTCAGAACCTGAGATCTCATCAGAGTTTTCTGGTATTAAAGATAACCTTGCTTCTTTGGTGACCCTACACGGCAAAGTTGACTCACTGCTTCTCCTAAAAGCTGTATTTACGAAAGTAACTATGTCAGTGAAGGATCTGGAAGAGTTTCTTTTATGTCAAAGCAGTACGATTTAGTCTTGCAGCAGCTATCAATCAGCCAACAAAGAAAGGGAAGCTGCACATTAAGCCCAAATTGCTGACCTGAAAAGTGAACTTAAAACGCTAGCAGAAACGATTCAGCAACTTCAACATGATCTAAATGAAATCGAGCAATATAACAGAAAGGCCAACATGGAAATTGAAGGGCTACCAGTCAAACATAACGAAAACCTGAAAGCTGTCTTGTCAGACATAGCCGGAAAACTCGAGCTATCATACTTTGTTAGCTATGATATCGAGGCCGTTCATCGCTTGCAAAGCAAACACAAGGCCAACCCAATGGTACTTGTGCGCTTTTCTTCTGTGTCCACAAGAGAACGATGGTTTGATGCTAGAGGGAGACTAAACATTTGCACCAAAACGGGCAGTGTCCGAAGCTGTTCTTCAATAATAACCTGACAAGGCTCAACCTCAATCTGTTTTGGCGAGCGAGCATGACAGCACCAGAAAAAAATCTACAAATTTTCACGGGTGAAGGGAGGCAAGATTTTCGTGAAGAAAGACAAAGATGCGCATCTGATCCGAGTGAACAACTTGCTGGACATTGCTAATACCTCATAAACGCCATGGCAATAAACTTTTACATCACATCCAATTCCCTGAGTTTAAAGATAATTTTGGCATCAACCGAGAGCATGACTTTACAGTGATTAGCGTAAATATTAAAAGCCTTCGAAAATACTGGAATAAAATTAGAACGTTAGCTTAATCACTCAAGAACTGTGTGGACGTGTTTGTTTTAGTAGAATCAATTGGACCAGTGGATGGCTGAAACATGTTTGTCTGAAATGGTTACAAAGCCCATTTTATGTGAAGGGCAAACCAACAAGGTGGTGACTAAGCGCTATTTGTTAGCAAGAAATATTGTACCACATCAATGAACATTACATTTAGAATACTGAATGTCTTTCAGTGAAAACCACGCTAGCAAACACGGACCTACTTCTGCTAGCCATTTATGTGGTGCTTCTAAACATACTGTCTCACGATTCTTGAGCGAGCTAGATAAAGTCATAGACGGCCAAGCAACGGTGGATCAAATTTGCGTGCTAGGAGATCTAAATATCAATACATTGAACTTTACGACAGTCAATGTATCTGATTACCTTTCAGTTTTATCAAAATACGGCTTACGGTCGACCATAAAATCTCCAACGCGCGAAGAATGCATACAGACCAGACTTGTGTCTTCCTGTATAGACCACATTGAAATGCGAGCACCAAATTATTCATTAAGGTCTTGCGTGATTAAGCGAAAACCAGGTGACCATTATTTCGTGACCTGTTGCCTATGTGGACAAATGCCTCGGCCGAGCGATGAGAATAGACAAGAAAAAAGTAATAGTAATGAACGGAAAATAGAGATATTTAATAGCAAAATATTTGATCAGTTTATAGCACAATTTGAGTGGATGCAGTTAACTGTGGCAGCGAACTATTCTACAGTTTACAAAAAATTTTGTGAGCAGCAACTAAAATTTGAACGTTCAAGTACATATGTAAAAACTAAAAAATGTAGAAAAAATTATTCGTGGTTCACTGCAGATATTATGAGCGCCATTTCTCATAGAGACTGGTTATGGAAACGTATATACAGACCAGCACCGAAAAATCAGGATTTAAATATTGAATGCAACGTTGTGAGGAATAGGGTTGTCGCTCTTTTAATGTCAGCGGAAAAGCGGTACGCCCCGCCACGGAGGTCTAGGGCTCAGGTACTCGGCTGCTGACTTATTAACATGCCCTAGAACTACCATGAGGTCTTAGTGCTGGATAACACTAAAATTAGACAATACAAATAAATTATACAGTGCATGCACTCTTCATAAAATTCAAATAAAGAGTGAAAATACACAGAAAAAAAGAAATTAGATCTCATTCATATGGTGTCAAAACACGGAAAAACGAGCCCTTAGGTATACACCTCTTTCCCTCATTCATTTAACGAGGGTCTCGTACTAGCATACATGGTGTCATTACCCAGGCAGCACGCCGCCGTTGGACCAATCTTGGACCAACATCGGCTAACATCGGCACCGACGTCGGGCCGACGTCGGAAGTGCAACTTCTTCCAATGTCGGGCCGACGTTCAAGCCAATGATGGGCCGACGTTTTGCCGATGTTTTAGCCAGTATGCAACCAACATTGGGCCGACGAAGGCCCATCGTATTGCCGACAAAGCTGCCAATGTTCGGCCAACATTGGGCCATATTTCAGCCAATCACATGCCATTTTTACGCCGATGTTTGCTGCACGACGAATATTGGCTACGGATGTACGACCGACATTGGACCAATCCAGGGCCACATTGCAGCCAATCAAATGCCGTTATTACACCGATGTTTCCTGCACGACGAATATTGGCTACTGATTGGCTTGCCATTATTTAACCATTCTTAGTAGGGAATTTTTCTTACCGAAGATTTAAACAATATGCCTCGATGACCCGCTCTTGTAGCTTTGCAGCCCTGTATACTTGGGGCAACAGAAAATTGAATGCTGAGAACTGAAAGCAGTTACTCGATCTATTTCATCTTTTATACCTCATTCCCTTTGCTAACACTAGAAGTGTAGTTTATTTTTTACCAATTTATCTTTTGCAATAGCGAGTGCTTTATTTGGTACTGGTATTTGGTACAGCAGATCGAAAAAAGTCGTTAGGAAGTAAATGTTGAAAGCGTATGTCCCCCACTTGCAATCCCCACATATGTCCCCCACATGGTAATCGAGAATATTCATAGTTTAGAGCATTTTTTTGTAACTAAAACATGGTGATGGTGCTTCCGAATCAGCATAAGCTAGCCGAACAGTGCACCACCGACAGTCTGCAGACTATTTATTCTTTGTTTTTTTTTATTTATTTGGTACAACAAAAAATGTATACATTGAAAAATATATATACACAACTAAAAAAGGCCCGCTCTACTGCAGGTCAGGTTGCGTTGGGGGCACAGTGACAGTGGTGCTGTCAAGGCCCTGGCTGCTGTGGCTGGGCAGGAAGCCAGCTGCCGCGAGCAGCCGATAATCTGCACTCTGAGAGTGGGGATCATCGGGCTGCTCCACAACAAATGCTTCTCTGAAGCGCCGCTTCCTGCCCCCACAGCGATCACCAGACCCTGGCAGCCACCTCTTAATAAAGTTGAGGGCCTCCGCCTGGTCGCACCCTGCTTTTTGGCAGATGACATCTGCATACAAGAACAGAAATACCATAGTACACATGAAGCACTGCAGTACAGAGAATACACAAGGGTACACACACATAAAACAATGAACAAGTCTAACCTGTCACTAATCTACAGAGCCTCAGGTTCACAAAGGCCCTTTTCCCTTTTCTGCCATGAAGGCTGTACAGCACTTGCACGTCATGTGCCAATACAGCCTTCATGGCATTCACACCAATTTCTCGGAGGCCACGTCCCCCAATCTGCAGGAGGTGCTTGCGCTGTAAAAAAATGCAAGAAGCATAGATGGGGTAAACGCAACAGCACATCGAAATGTTTTCATGATAAAAATCTGCAAGAAGAGGACACTGAAAACAACAACTTGAATTTTTGGGCATCACAACATTTCATTGTTTTTTTACGCTAACTTCAACTCACTTGACCTAAAATGGTTTCCACATCAGCCCTCTCACACTCAGTGTGAGAACCTTTCAGAGTCCTTCTCTGAATGCAGTTTCGCTGTTATGAAATCAAATACAACACTGTTATAACCCTTAATAAATATTGATTCTAGCTATGAAATAGTATAATTACTTTGTACAGTGCTCAAATTCCAATACACGTTTCTTCGAGGTTACAATGTCTTTGCCTGAATGTTGACCAGGAGTAGCTTCTACAGGTGAAAAACGATAAAATATGTGGAATTCAAAAAGAAGCTTGGACATGTTTTTAATCAATGCATTGTAAGCAGAGCACAACAAGATAAATGAACATGATCAAGGCGTACTAAGAGGCAACCTTAGAGCGACCAAATCTTGGTCATAGATGAAACTGATAGAAAAATAAAGGTCGCACTAGATGGTCGCACCATTTGCTGTTTATATTTTTCTGTGATAGCCAACAAAGAGGCATGTCGCTATAGAAATCTCATCACAATAAACAAAGGTGCATTTTTCTTCACACTGCGAAATTGGGTGCATGTTAGATTTTTAAAAAAGTAAGAAATCGGCTAACACAAGGCAGGGTGAACTGTAGCTCAAAGTAGAGAGAGCCGCAGCGGACACGAAATAGGGTGATAAATGAACAAAATTACTGAATGTCTGTTTTAAGCAGGCTATTGCTAGTCACTGCCCATCAAACACACGATGCCGCCTACATCGTCTGCTAGCTTAGGACAGTTCACTCGGACTTCACAGACTATAGTAAATACAGTCGAATCTCATTAATTCCAACACACTTAATTCGAACTGACACTGTGGTCCTATCAAAGCTATACCGCGCTCCGAAAATGCTCTCAGCACCCCGCCCAATCCTGCGGTGGCACTTCAGACACCTCATCGCTGTGCTTGAAGAAGAAAATGAAGAAAAGGAAAGAAAAGACTGCGGTGGAATGTTTGCCAAATGCCAATCTGCGACATTCCTGTGCCCCGCTTCGGCTTTTTCCGTCCCTGCCACGTAGAGACCCTTCTCCTCTTAACACTGCGCATGAAGAGAAAGAGGGGAAAAAAAGCTGTCGCAGAGAGTTGGCTCTCTCATGCCGATCTGCAACGCGCCGGTGTCACGCTTCCCTGTTTTTCGTTCCTGCTATGTAGAGACTCTTCTCCTTTCAACACCGCGCATGAAGAGAGAAAAAAAAAAAAAGCTGCCGCGGAGTGTTTCTCTCTCGAATGCCGATCTGCTTTTCTCCAGGTGGAGACGCTCCTCCATTCTCATCATGTGCTGGCCACGCTCCGGCTGCAGCGCAGATGGTAACAGTGGAAACACAGTTGTCTTCGAAGAGTGTCAGCACTGGACATTGCCGCGCGCAACTTCTTTTGCCAGGAGAATACTGAAGCCGAAGTACAAATGCTTTGCAAACTGCACGCAAAACTTGTTGACTCGTTGCAAGGCCAACGTGTACAGACATGTATTGACTACTTTAATTAATGACGGATGTCCTGTAATTTGTGAATAAAACTTCTCCATGCACATGCATCACTGCATGGTGAGCCCTCCGCTCGTTTACCGTATTTACTCTATTCTACCGCGCCCTCGATTGTAACGCGCGCCCGATTTCCACGACAAAAAAAAAAAAAAAAAAACTAAGACATCGGTTGCAACGCGCACCCTTTTTTCTCGTTGGCCCGCTTGATCACACCACTCGCGAAAACGACTCTTTTTGAGAGCGTCTTCCGTTTAAATATGAAGTACGGGGGAAGCTTATGCCTATCTGACGTGCAACAGAGCATTGCTGTCACTCTAGTTTTACCGTGGCCCGATGTCAGTACACAAACTTGCTTCGCCCCCTTCTCCTAGACGGTTGTGGTGCCAGGCATGTCGAAGTAAAGAGGCGTGTGATCGGCATTCCCGATTTGCCCAAGCAGGTAGCCGTTGTTGTGCCGCAAGTTTAGGAGGAACCTCTGAAGACTCTGAAGCTTTTCTTCGTACTCCTCCGGCAACTTCCGGCATATGCCCGTTCGCCTTCGGAGGGAAAAGCCTTTTCTCTTCATAAAGTTCGTTAGCCAGCACCTGCTCGCTTTAAAATGGCTCTGCATTAGCCCTTTTTCTAAGGCTAACTGCATAGCCTGCACTTGGAGCAGTTCTGTCGTCACGGGCCGCTGTGCCGCTCACTGCTTAATCACATACTCGCCGAGCAGCTCTTCAATTTGTGGAAACCGACCCTGCTGTGGTCCACTGAAGCCTTTGCGTGAATCTTTGCTGTCGACAATATTCTGCTTTTGTTTCCGCCAGTCCCGCACGCACGTTTCGGGAACTCCGAATGACCGCGATGCGGCCCGATTTCTGTCCGTTCCGGCACACGCGACGACTTTTCTTTTAGAAGCAGCATTGTGGTGCACTCGTCGAGTTTTTGGAGTCGGCCCTACCATGCCGTCGATGCTAATGTACTACAAGATGACGAACTCCTCAGCACACGTATGAAGTGCCGCGCATGGGAAACACATAGGCAGAAATGACCGACGCGCCATGCCGACGCACGTAGGGGGCGGCCATTTTGTAAGTGGCGATGGCAATAGAATGACCATATTCATTTTTTTTTTCGTACTCGATTCTAACGCACATGCGATTTATGAACTCTCTTAACCGGAAAAAAGGTGCGTGTTAGATTCAAGTAATTACGGTAACTTTCATTATTTTGAACTTCTTTTAATTTGAACAAATTTTCTGGCCTCTTTGAGTACGAATTATTCATATTCGACTGTAGTACAGTGGCTCATGAGATAACCTGACTAGTTTGTTTCCCGAAACACAGTATCTTAAAGCAGTACTAAATTTCTGCATGTTACATAGGCATATTAAAAATCAAGAAATATACACCAAAGCCGCAGCCACAGCTTTACTCTGCACAGCTGCCTCTGCTGCCTCCACTTCTCCAATTGTACCAGCAGGCAGCCGGGGAAGGTCAGAGGGGCGCTGTGCTGGCTGGGCGTGCTGAGGCACGGACAAGAGCCGTACCTTGTGCTTCAGCTGTCGCACCTCCTGCAGAACCTCTCTTTGTTGCTGCCGGATGCCAAGTTGGATCCGCAGGATCCGTAGCAATAGAGCTGAAACATACAAGAGTACATACCATATTTACTCGCACAATTTGCATCCTCACATAATTTGCTCACCAGTATAATTAGCCAGCCTGCTTTACTACAAGAAACTTTTTGCTCGCATACTTTGCCCTCCCCAACCAGCCCGAGCCACCTTGCCAGCACACACACAGACACATTTGACTTCATGATGCTCTGGTCAGGCACATCTCTTGTCGAGCAGGCGAGTGCAGTCTTACACAAAATGGACTGAGTGCAAGGTCCCTTCTTCCATGAACTTTTATGCTTTCCCTAGAATATCGAACTTGAAAACTGAAACCTGTTTATGTGTAGTCCGAAATGCCTAAAGGTTTGCCTCCTATCTTCCCACCTCTTCCACGGCAAGAATGTATTCTCGAGACACAGCACAGATGTTGAACGCGTGCAAGGACCTGTCACATCAACTAGATGAGGCAGGTTTTCGCACTCATTTTTTTTTTCGGTTTCGCCATCTGGCCATTGCGTTTTTACCGTTCCTTGTGATAGGCTACAATAATTATATACGAGGCAGATTGCTGTTATAAAGCTTACCGAAGAAAACTGAAACCGTGCTACCGCTAAGCACATCAGCGTGGAGTTCTTCGACATGCAATATTCAGTATGGGAGCCAGCAGAAGAGTGCGTTGAATAAGACTTAGCATAGAAGCTTGGGTGTGTTGGTTAGATATCGGAGGGAACACAACGCAATAGAAGACTGGGACAAGGAATGGACACACACACACATGAAGGGCGACACACACAGCACTGTGTTGGCATCGCGCTTCCTTGTCTGCATCTTACTTTACGTTGGGTTCCCGACAATTATTGGAGAGTACTTATGTTCTCTGGTATAACCCTGTCGTGGGAACTGGTTTTTGTGAGCACTGTTCGGAAGAACTTCAAGAAAATGGGGGCATTTGAACAGGCTTAGCAAACAAATGACAATCCGCTTTGAGACAGCTGTGACAGCGCCTGCAACATATATTCCCAGTTGAGCTTTTAGGCCAGCGATTCCTACTAGCTTCGCACATGACCGGATTGACAAAAAAAGTACACATAATACGCGAGTATATACCGCATTTGACTCTGTAGCTTTGATGAACCAGGCAGATACACAAATTTATCCAAAACTCCATTGATTCTGTTGCAAAATTATTCAACAAACAAATTGCGATGTTATCCATGTTACTATACGATTGTGGCACTTTACCATTGCAGCTTTCCAGGAGGCACACATAGTGCAGCGTTAGTTCACCACTCGCAGTTAATTGTATGCAGTAGGTTGCTCACAGCAACTGACTGCATGCAATGGTGAACATCTTGCATGCTTGCACCGCTGTTTCAGCATGCTGGCTGCTTCCCATACGGCTATCAATTGATGTTCACAAAATTGGGAAGATGAAGAAAGACTACACAGTGCCCTCTGGCCACCCTATACTCCAAACCTCCAGCCAACAAACAAACAAAAGAAACAGAAGTATGCAAATGAATATTATTCCTAATGCAGCTGGAATGGAGTGTAGTTTTCACCAATTCTGTGTGTTAAGTCAATATGGAGTGAGTTAACTCCATAAAGTAGCTTTTCTCATAACAGTGTTCACTCTATTGTAACACAAGGAGTGACTTCATAGCATCTAGAAGGAAAAATAGAATCTTCAGTATTTGATAGAAATGTGAGGCTCTACCTTAAAACAACAATAATCTGGAAAAAGAACTCATTACATTCGAAAAAAAAAAAGGTAGCACAGTTGATCCCCTTTACAAGAGACACTGATGTAACAGACAAACGGGGATAAGAGGCACCAGTGTGCAGGCTGACATTTGGCCCATCATGCATCAGGCACTCCGTAGATGCGCCTGTGCAGCCGGGAGCCCTGCAGTCAAGCATGCTGAGCAAGACTGTTGACCACTGTACAATGACACATTGCCACAAAATTTCAAAACTTCATTTCACAGACTTCTGCAAAAGCTTCTTACACTCTTGCATAATTTTTGCACAAGCTTCTCTCATTCTTGCGTGATTTTCGTCAGAACATATAAGTGTTGGAAGTTGTATGTCCCCAAAAACTTGCACAATACAAATAGCATACATTAAAGTCTATCACTTAATACGTGCATAGTGTAACAATGAAAGGAAACTCACGCATGGTTTGCTCCGAGCCTTCCCCGTGCGGTGCCTCCTTGAGCCTTGGAGAGCACTGTACAGCTAGAGCAAAGTAGCATCAATCCAGTGTTAATGGCAGGTTAACAAGACAACAAAACTAACCCCCATATTCATAAACGCTCCCCGACTCGACTTTCACCCTTCACTTGACAGAGTTGAGCACTGTGCCGCTGCTCGTTTGAAAGCGACGCTGCGCTACTCGAGAATCACAGCAGATTATTGCTGACATGCAGCAATTTTCTCTGCTTAGAGACGGCGCTCCCATCAGCCATCTCAAGTGAAGGTGAAGCGTTGAGTGGAGGGACGTTCTAGAATACGGGGGTAAGATTGGTTGCAAGAACACTACAATAGACACACTTAATTTTTACACTTCATCTATATTGTACAGCTACACACATTCTGCATCCTTATAATGCAACATATACATACAGGCTTATAAAGTAAACACTGTAGGCTGCTCAAATAACACCTACACAAAAAAATTACCCAAAAGTGGCCATGCGCAAAGTACTTTTATTTGAAACTCACAAAACTTTTGCGGTGATGGAGAATAAATAAGACAGGTTACGCTTGGAGGCACATGAGACCTTCGCAGCTTTCATAAAGTACAAAAAACAATATGGTATGTGTGTGTGTATGTACGCATGAAGCTTCAGCCTTTACATACGGTTTCTTGAAAGAATCGACTATGAATTTTATGGCACCTGTGTCCTTCAGCGCAATTGAAAGCCTGCTGATCAGTGTGTGCAATTGTGGAATAGTTACATGGAAAATGGCGTGAAACACCTAAAATCAAATTTTTCTAGCTAGGAAATATGCAGCTGTGTATACACAACACATGCTGCAAACAGTGGGAGGTGACTACAAGAGTGATTTGAGTGTAAGCGGCAGTATTCCGCATTCATGCACCCCGCCATTTTCAACTGTTGCCCAAAAGCAGCACCACTTCAGCGTGCTACTTTTTTTTTTACATCATAAACAGCACGGAATACAGCGAGGATGAAAACAACATATGCAATTAAATTTTGAGCACTATTTATGGTGCGCATGATTGATTGATTGATATGTGGGGTTTAACGTCCCAAAACCACTATATGATTATGATAGATGCCGTAGTGGAGGGCTCTGGAAATTTAGACCACCTGGGGTTCTTTAACGTGCACCTAAATCTGAGCACACGGGCCTACAACATTCCCGCCTCCATCGGAAATGCAGCCGCCGCAGCTGGGATTCGAACCCGCGCCCTGCGGGTCAGCAGCCGAGTACCTTAGCCACTAGACCACCGCAGCGGGGATGGTGCGCAGGAAAAAAAAAAAAGGCCTTTGTACAACGACGAATTCATAATTTGCCTTCATGGACATTCTGTTAGGCTGCACCACATACAGATTTTTTGTGGCTTTCAAAAGAGATTTGAAAAAAAAAATAATAATAATAACCGTGTTTACTCTCGTCATGAGCTAAGTCACCCTCATTTCAGTCGCCAAAATTTTGAATTTTTTTTTCTTCCACATATTAAACACACACCTTACGTTCATCCGCTGAAGTCCCACGGGCTCCCCCCCCCCCCCCCCCTTGCCGCCTTCGCTCGCTGCCACGTGCCATTTTATTTTTGTTTCTATTTGTTCACGGAACGTCCCCTGTCTTTTTAATTATCTCTTGTAACATATGTGGTATTATCTTGTTCCCGAGGTGCCACAGGTGCTCTGCTATGTAGATGCACCATTAAACTAGTATTTTTGATCAACTGTGCATTTCTGATGTTTACCTTGCAAGTACGTAAAACTGGCATGCTTCTTGATCTACGATACACATGTGGCTTGTCTCACTTTGAAGGAAAAGTTAGCATACAATGGTGTAAATGCTTAGAATTTGAAATATTGAGGCAGCAGCACACCGGAGATGATCATATGGTAAAGAAACGAGAGCTGCCTTATTACTGGCAAGTTGTCACTTATATGTACAAATACATTTTGCGAGCTAAAAAAAGTACAAAAGCACAGTGAGACTATGATGTGGTTCAACCTGTGGATTCGCTTCATTTATCACGCCATATGATGAACCTTCCTTTGGTAAAACTGCCCAGATAAGAAAAAAAGTTTGCTGTCCAATACAGCAACTATACAAAGTGTGCACGTGCATCTCGCAGCGCCTTTTCGTCACTTCCGAAATGCGCCCCCAACATGCCCGGGCACCAACCAGAAAGAACTATCGGTTAAAAAGGAACTGCAGGAAACGGAGACTGACATGTGGAGAATTGGCATGATTAAGAAGCCCGCACTAGAGATCTATCGAACTTTTAAGCAGGAAATTGCCAAAGAAAGAATCTATGATAATACTCAGGGTAGTTCTCTACTGTTTGAGGCCAGGACGGGAGTATTGCGAACCAAGACATATCGGGCCAAATATGAAGAGGTAGACACAATATGCAGTGCGTGCGAAGAGAAAGAAAAAACTGCCGAACACTTGACAATGCTCTGTAAAGGGCTTCACCTTATAGTTCAGGATGATGGCGCAGAGTTTTTCAAAGCACTGGTGTTTAGGGACAGGGAGGGCAAAATAGACTTTAAGCGGGTAGACTTAACTAGAAGGAGGTTATCTGATTGGTGGCTAAAGCCAAGGCACGATTGAAAATTAAACCCTTCACTTCAAAGTACCCGTCCAACTTTACTATTTAAAGGGGAAAAAAATCTAGTGGTTAGTTCACTAAGCATTACGGCTAGGTGACGTTAGCCGCCGCCCGATCTAAAGGGTACGGCCACATCCATCCATCTATCCAGCCAAGAATATGCTCTCTGGCTTGTTGCTCCAGGCCTAGTCAGGTAGATTTTCTGGCCTCACTGTTGAATTGTTTGCTCGGGTTGTGGCTTGCAAACATTGCGGTTTTGGGCTTCGTATCATCTTGTTCCGTCATCATGTCCTCCAAGTGGAGGACATGTCGCAGTGTGAGGAGGGAGTACGACAAGGCGCTGATAGAATGAGCTATCAGTCTTACCAGGCAGGTGGTTGAGAACGCACCGAGGCAGCTGACGCACACCAGCACTATCCGCTTTCTGTATAATACAGGCTAGGGAATTATAGAAACACAGAGCAGAAATCAACTCTTGTGTCTCTCTCATGCACTCACAAGGTGGAACCTGCTTCGAACACTGAGGACCGAGCTAAGCAACACCATGCGTGACGATAAATCCTGGTCTCCTATTGCAATAATTAATAATGCACGCATGCAACTTAAACCATTGTCACGCAAGATGAATTCACAACACCATCGAAGTGAACCCAAGGCACGTGCTGATTATTATGTACGGTACTAGCGCTAAATTCATGCAGACGTTTAGTTGGCGCTGCAGTAGGCCTAGTTGAAGAAATGGCCACAGCTACTGCTGTGATGGAGAACGGGCTAATTAACATCTTCATGTAGATTAAAACGGCTTACCCCGAAATGGCTGGGAGTGTCACGCTATCCCTAGCAGTGGCACATGCAGTTGCATATTTAACGATTACAGAAATGGCGTACCGATTTCCAAAGCACCTATCAATACTTCCGTCAAGGCGTAGCACCAAACACTTTATCGCACATTTCGGGAAACATTCCTTTTTCTCCCAATCTGGTGGCTAGGCATGACTACGCCCAAGAATAAGCATGTTATTATGTATGTCGGAGGTACTTTCATCTGATCCCTGAAAATTATTTCCCTAAACCCATGGAAAAAAAAACGAAAATGGAATTCGCACCTGTCATCACATTGCACCCCATCACAGGAATGGGATCAGATTGGCCTGGCGCTCAACACTCCCTTACGCTTAATCAGAGCTCGGTCTGGCACCAGCTCCAGACAAAACCATTTATAATCTCCTGTCTGGCACATCTGTTTTACTCTGCTCTCTCTCAACCAGAGTGCACCATGTACCTGTGGTTCACCCCTGGTGGATCTTTTTCACTGTTTGTGAATTGCACACAAAGCCCTTACTGGTAGATCCTATTCCCAATTCTTCACTATTCTCACGGGAGGCCACTCTTTAGGCAGCTTACATCACGACATGTGCGTGTCATGATGTCAGTGCCGTCTTTTTCAGAGTCGGCGCCGTCTTTTCTTTCTCTTTTGCTCCTTCCCTGTCCTGTGTTTCTGGTGTTGCGCTGCAAACAAGTGAAGATGTTAAAGAACACCAGATGTTCAAAATTTGCTTCTCATTAATATATCGTGGTTTTGGGAATTAAAACCCCAGATATATTGAAAGAAGATGCATGAAAAGGGAAGGATGATATTCGAAACTGGCAAAAAAGGGATGACAGACTTCTTAAGCTATGCTGCCATTGAGATTTTCAGCTGTTCACGCAATTCTCACACGTGGCTTTGATGCAGCTATGCACATATCACACAAGCATGCTGACTGTACAGTTAGTATAACTGCAACCTTCATGTACCCAGCCCTCATGTACCCTCTATGACATTTCAGAACATCTGAGTCAGTGTTAGCATCAAGTTATGTTCTTCATGCTGGGGAACCAGTGTGATGAGTTACCATTTCTACAGAATGAAGCCCTGTCTACCTGGAACAAGCTGCAAGATATATAACTAAACGGCCCTTTTCAGGGCCAGTCAATCTCTGTCCGGCTTGGATGCACCAACTGATTCCCTTTATCATCAACCCTCAATAAAACTAGCTAATGTTTGAACATGTGCAAGCAGTGTCATTCAATATCTTAGGAAATGCTTGTGAAGCAATTTGAAGGAGAATCATTTTTCTGATTTCATAGTGAGGCATTAGGAACACCTTAGTCACACCAAATGCCATTATTCAATGAGAGGAACAAGAGAAATATTTCACTGGGAACTATGAAGTAAACAAAAAAACAAATGTTTTCAGATACTGCGAGATCATTTCATAAAAAAGCTCAGAAGTTGCTATGTGTGGCCACATTTAATCCGTGCAAGCATCGTGTGGTTACAAAATTCTGTACCAAACATAGGTTCAGCTTTCTGGAATAGACCGCGCTGCACAAGCTAGCTCAGTGCATGCACTTCTGTACCCTGCCAGAGAATATTTTTACCACCAGTATGTTGTAACGTGAAGTGAAATGGTGATTGCATACTAGGGCGCGTCCTGCAGGACCCCAATAAAGTTGTTTCACTTGATCGGTTGGTGTGCTGTAAGCAGAACATTTCCAAGAAACATCGTATAGTTTGGAGGAGGACTTAAGCAAGGAAAGGTGTAGATAAAACACTGGATTCACTGGCATTATCCTCACCAAGTATAACATTGTTTTTCTGGTGAAGCTTTGTGTCTGAACAGCGAGCAGGATAAGCTGGTAAAAACATGCAAAATGGGAAGTCTAGCACAGCAATCTGTGCTGTACTGCTCATTTCATGGAGCATTAATTTCACAGGCTTTGCTCATTGTTAGCGTTAAGCCTATATTATGTCCACTGCAGGGTGGAAGCCCAATCAATGTTCTCTGTCCTGTATGAGCCAATTTCATATTATGGCTGATAATTTCTCGATCTCATTGGAACTAATCACCTGCCACCCTCTGCTACATTTCATGTGTCTTAATATAAATTAATTGACATTACTGACCTGTCATCCATCTTTTTTTCTCATTCCCAACTAATGCATTCATTTTTGATAAACTCTGCTTTCTTCCCATGTCTTAATATTATGCTAGCCTTTTTTCATTTTCTGAAACATTATCTTTGCTCAGAAGCTAGAAGTTATCAGAAAGAACATAACGACATTCTACCTCCTGAGCATATGGAATCGTCAATACAAAAATGTAATAAAAGTGAGAAACATCCTATCTATATAAGAGGCCCTAAAATACTGCAGGAGGCAACAAATAAACTGGTATTTGTATAAAGGCAGTGACAAAACTTTGACTACTGTCACTTATTCTGATTCTTGGGACATCTTTTTTAGTACATCATAACACATAATTACACATTTACACAATTTACACAGAGGAATTGCCACCACGTGCATTGAGGCCACCCTTCAGAAGTCATGAGCACAAGGATGAGGTAAGCCTTAAAAACCAGATTAAAAGACTAAAGGATGCTGGATATCCCAACAGCACCATCACACCCGTGTGCTAAACCCTCCTGCAGAAAGTCAAGTTAAACAAAACAGGACCAAAATAAAAACAGAATGACCAAAGATCTTTGCATGCTATACCGTACGTACATAAGGTGTTTCACAATATAAAGAAAATAGCGAGCCGATATGATTTTATCTTGTTACTTGCCATCCCTTGCAAGTTTTCAAAAGTGTGTGTACTAAAAAGCAACAGGAATAGCCATTATTTCACCATTCACCACGAGAAAAGGTATACTGAATGCCAATATAATGTTGTGTATGAGATACTATTGACACGTGGAAACGTAAACATAAGACA